>KN483307.1:11083-33165 GCA_000787095.1 Periophthalmodon schlosseri | reverse complement strand
GAATTGAATTACCTGGGACAATTTTTTACGTGACTTTTAAAGGGCAATGTTGGGTCTAGGATAACTCCAAGGTATTTAAATTCTGGGACCAGATCAAGTTCTACTCCGTTAAGAAAGACATTTGATTGCTTTAGTTCAGTATGACATTTTGAGAAGAACATACAGACCGTTTTTGTGGTGTTTAACAAGAGGCACGAGTCCTTAAGCCAGTTATGCACAGATGATAAGGCAGCTGAGGTCATCAGCAGCTTGCTGAATGTTTTTGGCTTGAGTGTAGATGATTGCATCATCCGCATACATCTCGTAGAATACATTTGGACAAGCATTTGGTAAGTTATTGATAAAGAGGGAGAATAAAACCGGCCCAGGGATTGACCCCTGCGAGACACCTACATCACAGTCTAAACACGAAGATTTTCCACCATCAACAACCACATACTGTTTCCTGTGGGACAGATATGATGTAAACCCTTGAAGAGCCTGATTGAAGATGTTAAACTGAGTCAACCTGGACAGCAAGATCTGATGGTTTATGGGACTTCTATCAAGCAAGTTCTTTATGTTTTCTGTTAACACACACAGGGCAGTGTCTGTGGCGTGATGGGTACGAAAGCCAAACTGTAGTGGATGTAGTGAGGGTTTGGTGTTTTCTAAATGAGCAGTGAGAAGTTTGACCACCCACTTCTCAGCTATTTTAGATATAACAGAAAGTATGCTTATTGGCCGATAATTAGTCATATCTGTTTTAGCACCTGACTTAAAAACTGGTGTTACCGCAGCTACTTTCCAATCAGCTGGGACAACCGAATGCTGGAAGGACATGTTGAGGAGATGGGTGATTGGATGTACAAGAGGATCCTTAAATTCTATCAGAAAATTTGTATTTAGACCAGTTGCATCAAGTGCTTTTGAGTTTTTTTAAGCCTGTAATTACTTTGGCAACTTCATGGTCTAAAATATCAGTGATCCTGAGCATAGCCTGATAGTGTCACTGATATTATCTCCTTTATGAAAAAAATGTTTAAATGAGTAGCTAAGGAAATAGGTTCTTTAACAATGGAGTTATTTACATGTAGTTCCATTCTCTTGTTATTTTTGATTGATTGACGGCCAAGCAGTTTGTTTAGGTGTTAATTTTACCATTGCCTTTTGCATTTTCTATTACATTTATAAAGAAGTTAGCTTTGGCCTGTCTTAGACTTGCAGTCACTTTATTTCGCACATGAGTAAATCTCTGTCTGTCTGTGATTAGACCTGTTTTCAGAACCTGTTTCAGCATCTGGTCTCTAGTGATTCTTGTAGGTTGCTCACTGAGTTGAGAAAAAAAAGTGTCCATAGTACGCTTAGGTGTTTTTCTGTTTTTCTCACAGTCCCAATTCACATTAAAATCACCAATCACAATTATTTTGTTGGACTTGTTTTGTATAGTGTGGTGCTTAATTAGTGCCTGCAATTGTTCATAGAAGTTAATTTTTGCAGAGGGAGGATGATACAGACAAATCAGAGTAAAAATCATCTTTGGAGAGAGAGAGACTTTCACTGAGACGTTCTCTATTTCGACCTCATTTGGTACTCTAAGCTGAGAGCATTCGAAATGATTTTTTTACATAAAGCAGCACGGCCCCTCCTTTCCCCCCGACTCTATCCTTTCTAAACACCTTGTAGTTTGCGAAAACAATGCCAGAATCAGGAGATGACCTTGTGAGCCAGGTTTCTGATAGTCCTAAAATGTCGATGTTTGAGTCACTTAATATGTGATCCAGTTGCTTTAGAAGTGTCTTTAGAATCTTTGTCTTCCTGTGCCTTATCATTACAGGGTTTGTAGTCTTTTTTTTTGAGCTGGACAATGATTTAATACAGGCTGTGTTTGCAATACGAACTCATTTAGATTCTCATCAGGCGTTGGCGTCAGGTTAGCTGTCACGTGTCCTCCAGTGCACGTTGTTGTTTTTAGCCTCTTAGCTGCTCCGCAAGCTATGCTAGCCACAGCCGTCACGGTGTGCTCCCGATCCTCAATGAATGTCCTCACGGACCTGCTGGAGATCTGTGGTGAAGAGGCAGTTGAGGCGGTGGTTTTATCCATGGAAAGAAGCAGCATGATCGTCACTCCATGTGTCCCACTGAGCACCAGGTGCCCCGGACCGCTCGCTAAACCCGCTGCTGCTGTAGAGGAGTCACACAGACCGATAGATGCGAGCGACACCCAGCTCGCAGGGCAAAGAATCCGCACTGGCTCACCACAGCTCACAGTCTGAGTCTGTACCGGCATCATAGTGGACAGGGAGGGTGTTTTCGGCCGCTCTGGTGGTGATGATTGGGGGCTCAGATTCAGTCCATCTTTTGGAGGCCCCGGGTGGAGGTGGATGTCTCCCGATACAAGTAGGCAGATGGCGATTAAAAGCGTGCAGCTTTGTGATATTTTCAGTTTCCTGGTGCTGCTTTTACTGCTTTTGGTGGAGCAGTAAAAGAGAGATGGAAATTACCGGTACAAAAAGCGTGACAGTCCTTACAGCCACAGCCACAAGCAGTCTCATCGACAATAGAGGCGGAGAACATGGTCCACTCGGACTCAATGTCCCCAGTCTCCCCCCGGGTTCTGGGAGAAGCTCTCCTGGAGGTATGAGTGGAAGACCCCACTGACAGAGGGCTCCACCAGACATTCCCAACAGGCCCTTGTGATACACTTGGGTTTTCCAGGTCTGTCTGGCTTCCTCCTCTGCCAGTGGATCCAATTCGTAACTAGGTCATGATCGGTTGACAGCTCTGCCCCTCTCTTCACCTAAGTGTACAAGGCACGTGGACCGAGGTCAGATGACAAGGCGACAAAGTCGATCCTCCAGCCTAGGCTGTCCTGGTGCCACAGGTACTGATGGACACCCTTGTGCTCGAATATGGTGTTCGTTATGGACAAACTGTGACTAGCACAGAAGTCCAATAACAAAACACCGCTCAGGTTCAAATCAGGAAAGACGTTCTTCCCGATCACCCCTCTCCAGGTGTCACTGGAATTTTCAATTTTCAATTATGTCTCCATGAAATACAATCTATATTTAAAATAAAATAATACCTTTTATAAATTACTGTTTTGATAATAATAATCCTTGTCTCAAACTTCTTGACACAAAACATGAGGTACAAACTAGACATTATCATAGACATTTCCAAAACTTTTCAGCGAAGTTGCACACTTACACTCCATCTTCACAGAGATGTTCCTATGTGCTCTCTTGTGTCCACCTTTCACAGGATACACATCAGAACAGCGCACCTCCAGTCCATGGTGCTTCTCAGATAATCTCATCTGAAGTTGCACTGAAGTGGTGAAGGTCCCATCAGAGTTTTGGACCATGTGTTGCACTGAGGTCGGGAAGGTCCCATTAGAGCTTTGGACCATGCTGTGTGGAGGCTCCTGTTGGAAGCTCCATGTGAGTTCAGGAGGAGAGCGAGGACAGGGAGAGGGAGCAGAGCAGGTTATAGTCACTGTCTCCTGGTCCCTCTGTGACCCTGAGACTTGCACTGACGGGATCCACACAGACTCTGCATAATAACAGAAACATTTAATAGTTACATTGCAATGGACCACACACACACACACACATACTTCCATGCTTTGCCTTATATTGGATACATTTGCATACACTGACTTGCAGATATTACACATATTTTGTAAAAGCAGCCCTTGAGGGCAAAATAATCAAATTATAAATTGTTTTATCCTCTTTAAATCAGGAAGTGCGCTACTAGCAACTGGATGTTGTTATAATTATTGTGACAGATTTTGAAAAATCATTGCATTGCATAAGTACAATGCTAGGAATAAAATGAACCAGTTGTTTGCTTTTTTTGCATTTTAATGATAGTAAAAATCTACTATAACACTTGACACAACTTTCACAAAACAAAACACACTACGAGGGTTGACGAGAACAAGACAAGATTTTTACGTAATTTATAATATATACATGTGCGATCCAGTTCACAATTCTGACCTCACTATTATTATTTATTTTATGTAGTAGCCTACTTTAGTGGTCATTGTAGTATCACTTTTTGGAACTACAGCCCTCATGTGTGCCCAATCTTGCGGCAATTTTATCTTGCACGAGATCTTGTCCCATCCCTAGTGTACACAGATTTTAATCCCCACGATGTGATCAATACCTATCCACTGGTCAATTAATTAGCAAACCCTGCATATATAAAAGGGGATTATATTAATTGTTTTGTCTATACATGCTTTGTTTGTCTATGAAATAAATACAATATCAAATTAAAACTGCAAGCAGTGATGAAGGACCCTCACAACCCTTGCAACTACAGAAAGCCACAGTGCCACAGTAGAAGAGCTGCATATCAACCTTAGCTTGACATGTGAGTCAATATTTCCAGTGTCATGTTGGAGACAAATGTTTACAGCCCATAGTATCTATGCAGGGGGTGCTGGAGAGCCATTTTTTTAAAGATAGAATTTTAATTCATTTTGTCCAGCTCATCAAAATACAGTACATTGGGTTTGTCTGAATCCAACGATGTTTGAAAAAGTTACAGGAATTTTTATAGTTTCAGAATGGCTGTTTTGTTAAGCACTCATTATGACCACACCCTGAGACTTCTGTAAATTCTTCTAACAACTTTTGACCCAAGATATGTCCTGATGATGCTGTCTCAGTTTGGAGTCTGTTGGATAAAAACCCTAGGAAAAGTTAATTAAAATATGACTGCAAAATTTTGGACATCTGTATAATTAGATTCAAAATTGCCGCCTTCACATCAGTATTAGGGTGTGGTCCCCGTAGACTTTTTTGCTCAGGGTCACTTAAAGGGTGTACGTACCAAAGTTCATTAGTCTACGATAAACAAAAAATTTCTGCCCCATTATAACTGTGCAAGGGGCACTGGAGAGCTATTTTTAAAGATAGAAGTTTAAGTTGCATATCATTATGTCCAGGTCATTAAAATATACAAACACCACATTGGGAAGTTTGAATCTGAAAATGTTTGCATGTTTTCAAGGATTTTCTTACTTTTCATTAAGAGCTCATCATGACCACACCGTGAGACTTATGTAAATTCTTTTAACAACTTTTGATCCCAGATATGTCCTGATGATACTGCCTCAGTTTGAAGTCTGTTGGATAAAAACCCTAGGACAAGTTTGTTAAAGTACGAGGGCTAGATTTTGGCCATCTGCATATTTTGATTCAAAATGGCTGTCTTCACGTTGGAGACAGGGTGTGATCCCCATAGAATTTTTTGCTCAGGGTCACATAAAGAATGAGTGTACCAAATTTCATTCGATTATGACAAACTATTTTTTTTTCACTTCTCATTGACTTTTTTGAGGCGTGGCCATGCAAATGTGGATGTAGACAGGGTGTGGACTTCACTGGCTTTTTTGTTCAGAATCTCATGAAGGCTGTCTGTACCAAATTTCATTTGTCTAAGACTTACTAAATTTTCCTGCCCCATTTTAACTTTGCAGGGGGCGCTGGAGACACATTTTTAAACATAAAAATGTAATTCACACATCATGTCAAGTCTGAAGTGTTTTTTTTTTGTTAGGGCGGGGCCATAATATCTTTTTTTTAATGTTCTGACATGACCTATTTTTGATGCTAAGTTTCATTTGTCTACAATGACATTTTTCTGGGCCAGGCTCCCATTGGTGCAATGTGAAACAATTTTTGATGTGGCGCTACTACTTTTTGCAATTTTCTCAAAATTGTACAAATACAATAGGGCTGTGTAATAATGTCTTACCTTGGGCGTTTATCTGTGGATTACAACCTGCAGTTGCCTCATACTTATGGTTTTCTATTCTGAGGAAATACAGGTCAGAATGATTTGTGTTTATATCAGAGAACAGAGTGGTGCAGTTTGTCTGATTCAGGTCCAAAATCATTTCCATAGGAGATGTTAGGCTGGTCATATCACTGTGAAACAATACTGGATCTGTAGGTCTGCCAATGTTGGGAGTCACCTTACTCCAAATGGCTACAACAGGTTTACTCAGGTCTATTTTATCTTTATGTCGATGGGGAATACTAAATGTGCAGGAGATCAGCAAACAGGATCCACTCAGAGCCTCCAGGTTTGGTACAGAGATGATCAGATCACGAGGATATATACATCCAAACGCACCTGAAATATATCAACCAAAGAAGACATTTGAACATTGCATCCACTTAATGGCAAATAAAAAAATCTAAGCTTACCAGAACACAGCAGTAACACAAGGAACTCATGCATTTCCATTTTCATGCATCCAGCTCTCACTGACGGCGTTAAAACTACAAACAGAAATGAAGACTGGGGGCTGCGTCAGAAAAGGAAGGAGTGTAAAGATTAACTTCTGCTTTTTGTTTGATTTTCAGAAAATGACCTCTTTTCAAGTTATGTAAAGGGGGCATACCGTTTTTGCGTACATGTGGACAAGTATAGCTTTACTAATATGGACAGACAAAAACATTTGAGAAGCAATGTGCCACAGTCTGATTTCTTCACGTCAGTTTGAAAAAAAAAAAAAAAGAACATAAATAATGTTGTTTTTTAAAATTATTATTATTATTAAACTTCACTGAAGACACATTTTTCATACAACCTCAATAAGGAAACTAAATAAAAAAAATTGCATATCCCTTATTTCACCTTAACATAATGTATTTCTTACTCAGATCAAGAGACTACAGTGAAACAACAGCACTTAAAGATGGACCTTTCTTTTCAATACACATTTGACATGGCACAAGATCATACATTTCTTTGCAGCACCTAAAACAGAAGTGCACAGTTTAAATCAGTGTTATCTGAATACCTTTTGTAGTATACATTTACTAATATTCTTATATGGTTACATATGTGACAAAACTGTCTTTCACCATAACTTCCCTTAGTGTTTATATCATTGGGGAACTGCATTTTAACAATCTTGACAGCAAAGGTCCATTCTGGCCTCTAAAAGTTGTGAAACAAGTATATTCTTGGTTTCAACTTACTTTTACATGCAACACTTTTTTTTCCTCTCAGGAAATGTTTTAAACTTGGTCTGAAACCCACTGATAAGCTCATTGCGGTGAATAATTAGGGCGCTATGGGTTAGGAAAGTGAGGAATAACTTTGGACCACTGCAAAAAATGAACAAATTTAGTTTGTCACATTTCTCTTGTACAGCACCTTTAACTATATGTTTTGACTTTAAATATCATAAACATGTCCTAACAGTGTACAGATATGAGATATACATGTACAAATCAAATATAGCTTTACTGATAACAACTGCAATGCTGTGTCCTCTATGTGCAGGTTAAGGCACTGGCAACCCAGGTTCATTTGTGATTGTTGTACCTTTTTTAAAACTGTAAAAATGCAGGCTACATACAGTTACTTTAAGATACAGTTTTAGATATTCCAGTAAGATGTTTTTGGCTGATGCTCACACTGCAACTTTAAGTGATTTCCGATTGTCTCCGTTGGCCTCCCGGACTGCAGCAGACCATCTCTAAAGCCCAGGTCTGCTTTGTGTCTGCCAGATAAAAAACATCTTGTTATCCCTTAAGGCAAGAATAATGTCTTCTATCAAAAAGTGGATGGTAGGCCACCTAACAGAGGGGGCCTCCTTTCAGGGCAAGGAACAAGAGGGATCCGACGAGCCAATCAGAGCGCGGCATTAGATTGAACAGAGTATCATTGCCATGGGAGACCAATTCCAGTGCAATTATACCCACTCCCCGCTGCTCTGCCCTCTGCACACGGCACCAAGGTCTCCTCATCAACAAAGTTCGACCGCAGCGATCACATGCTCTCACTTCATTTCTGTGTAAGCTAGCTGCTGTTTTTCATAACCCTGTGTAGATCTAAGCACGCTGGGATGGCCTCAGATTAGAATGTTATGGAGACTTGTCTAAAGGTCAGTTACACTCATTTTAGCCTCCTACTCAGTAATGAACTGTAATAATACTCAAACAGACCACTGATGTGCTAATGTTGTTATGTTGTGCTTGTCATTAACAGCCTGTACATGATTTTTCCCATGTATTCGAGCAAAATATGTCTTTCCCCAGTACAGACCGAGAATCCTGAAGTTGCTATGGGCCTCATTTATCAAGTGTTTGCTCACGTGCTAAACAGCTAACCACGGTACAGGTGGACCCAATGCAATTTCTAACAGAGACACTAAGGAAGGCCCAGCGCAATTTTGCTCTTATGAGTGAATGAACACATGTAAAATTGGAGGTGAAGGAAATACAAATGAAGTTGTTCAGCTGGTGCACTTCCAAATGGTAAATCACACGCAACAAATTGTACATGTTATATTTCAGCTTATACTAGCAGTTTAGCGTATGGATTGATAACTGAGGCCAAGTGTTGTTAGCTTTACTGGCCTCTGAAAGTTGTAAAAAGCGCTTATGGACTCATCACAATTAGGCTAATAATTAGGATGCTCAGAATGTATATGATAAGCGAGGAACTTTGGACCACTGCAAACCATAATCCAAATGAACTAGCTCTGTTTTCTTCCCCATTTGCAAGACAGTAAAAATCAGGTACAGCGCCTATAAGCAGCTCCGGAGTGCATTAGTGAGTGTATTATGCTGTAGTCCCAGCCTGTCACTGCACAGACATGTGTATTGACAGTTTGTCTTGGGATTTGGACAGAGCCATCAATACTGTCACTCAAGTGTGGAGTCCAGAGAGCGTCAGCAGAGCGGACAAGACAGCCTTTTTCAGTAGGTTGGGTTCACGTGACATCACCACATTCTAGGACCCTGTAGTTTAAACTGAGCTGGAGGACAGGTCAGAATTCTATGTTTAACTGTAAGATTGCAGATTTGTTGACCTGCAAGGGCATGGTTACGTGGTGGCATGGGGGCCCCTGCTGGCACAAGCCAAGGGGGTAAAAGGTACTGTTTGCCCGGGGCCCTCAGAGGCATGTAATGATCATTTCCTCAGTTGCATTTTTCTACACATTAATTAGTTGTAATAAAGTGCATTGTGCTTGTAAGATATATTTATTTCCACAAAATACAACTATGCATGACATCTGTGGGCCCCATCACCACTTTAGAAAAGATGCAAGTGGTTTGATCAGCAAGTGCTACATAGCTGCTTGGTGCTTATATGCAAACACATCAGGGATCTGACGATCTGACTCACAAACCACAGGATGTCTTTTCTGATGGTCAAATTTAAACTCAAATAATTTTGATATTATTTAAAGACTGAAGCCAGTGTATGGAGGAGTAAGAGCTGAGGCTCACACATACTCTTGCATTAAACAGCTCAGAAACACTATCAAATAAAAAGAGTTTGAAACTTCCCTATTTCTACTCCAGACATGGTCAACTGCCAGTGTAGGTCTAAAACAACCACAAAAGCCACAGGTTGTTAGTGCTATTTTTGCTGTATTATTATGCAAACAAACTGCATGCAGTGCAATAACTGCTCGTTCATTATGAATGCGCAGCCTTATAGAACAGGGGTATTTTGTTTAAACCTTGATTTCATGTCTACACAGGTAATATCAATTGTAGTATTACTGCCCCTGGGATTTGATGTAGAGGTTTCAATGGCATTTATAGGCTATATTATGCCCATTACCAATTCTCATCAGACTAAGTTAAATAAATCTAAATGGTGTATTTTCTTATAGAAATAATGCTATTCTTTGCTTGTGAAATTCTGGCACTGTTTATAATATACACACTCTAACACTGACATTCCCCACACATTAGGATGGGTATACAGCTGAAACCAGAAGTTTACATACACTATATAAAAAGACACATACACTTTTTTTTTCTCACTGTCTGACATGAAATCAGATCAAACTTTTCCTGTTTTAGGTCAGTTAGGATAACCAAAATTATTTCTATTTGCTAAATGCGTGAATACTGAAGCACCATCTCAAGACATAAGCCAGGAAGTTAAACCTTGGCTGCAAATGGGTCTTCCAGATGGACAATGATCCAAAGCATACTGCCAAACTGGTTACAAGGTGGCTTAAGGATGACAAAATTAATGGAGTGGCCATCACAAAGCCCTGATCTCAATCCCATTGAAAATGTATGGGCAGACCTGAAAAAGGCATGTGCAAGCCTACAAACTTTGCTCAGCTGCACATGCTATATTTCAGCTTATACTAGCAGTTTAGCGTATGGATTGATAACTTAGGCCAAGTGTTGTTAGCTTTACTGGCCTCTGAAAGTTGTGAAAAGCGCTTATGAACTCATCACAATTAGGCTAATAATTAGGATGCTCAGAATGTATACAGTAAGCGAGGAACTTTGGACCACTGCAAACCATAATCCAAATGAACTAGTTCTGTTTTCTTCCCCATTTGAAAAACAGTAAAAATCACACAGCGCCTATAAGCAGCTCCGGAGTGGCATAGAATTTGGCCGGGCGGAGTGTGACTGTATGAAACACACTTCCTGCAGCATTACTAACACAGAGGCTTTTTATTTTCATACACTGGCCATGGGGCGCATACATAACAGCGCTCTCTTAACCATTCTTTCTGAAAACCTTTGCCCTGTCAGTCACTTTTAACTCCGTCTAGCCTCATTCAAGTTCTGTCTGGTGTTGCAAGGACGAAGCAGGCTGTCTGATCACTCTACAGCGCACACATCGCTAAAATCACTAAAGTCTGCTTCAATCATCGGCTATTACAGGGCATAACCGCCTCAAATAATGGACTACTAAAACATGAAAGGGTGAGAGACTCAGTCAGGACGCAGCGGACACAACACACAGCACCACGGGTCATGGCACAGCCCCTATAAAACAGGCTCCACCACGCACTGGGCTCACACAACGAGCTATTTGAACAATATCTGTCAAATCTAACAGCACAACACATCACATAAAGAGCTCACAAAGGACTTAACCGATAACATTAAATCATAGCACTCACTACGTTGATCCCTGTTTTGTCACAAAGTCGTAGAGTTGCTCACACAGCGTTTCTTCCACAAATACAGTCCACAGTAAACTTATCCAACTCTCCCTGTTGACAAGTTTTACTTACTTTTTAGACAAGATAGCAACAGTATGTGCGTAACATAAGCGTCGTTACTTTGAATTGTTTTGGGAAGCACACAGAGCTCATGTCGATGTTGACTAATCAAATGTCAAAACACAGCTCCTCACGTGTCCAATCACAGGGCTGTTTACCACAGGTCAGTTTATGGAAATCAAGTGCAGTTTCTTTATATTATTGAACAGTGAACATAATAAGCTCAAACTTTTTTCACATGGGTATTTTTCAGTAGCGTGCGGTTACTTTTATGGGTAGGCAAGCAACGACAAACAACAGCTTTGATCGACAGCGTTGCTAAGTGCCCACTCCCTGCTAAACATAGATTGTATAAAGATGTGGACTAAGTGACTGTAAAGTCATCCATAGCATTCTGCTCCTGTCAAAGGAAGGCAAATTTGGAGCCAGGCTCCATATTTGGAATTCCAACTGCGAGTATCATAGCAACCAAAGAGCGAAGCTGTGGAAGGTAACGCCCCTTCCCATCTGCACCACTGGTCAATCAAACCTGTTTCATCACTTCCTATTTGGAATGCGCCGGCTAGCAGGTTGGCTATGTCCATTTATATGTACAGTCTATGCTGCTAAACCAGCGGTGCGGGCGGGAAGGGGCGCTACCTTCAGCAGCCTCGCGCCAGATTGGCTCTTTGGTTGCTATTATACTCACGGTCGGAATTCCAAATATGTAACTCGGCTCCAAATTCACCCCTATAACTGCTCTAGCCTCGATGAGCTTCATTTGACTGGAGCCGAACGCTATGGGTGACGTCACACTCCCTTAGTCAACTTCTTTATACAGTCTATGGTCTGAACCCAGCATGAGATTAATATTCCCAAACAAACAATGATAAGTTTAAACATTTCTATTTTGCAGATTTCTTTCAAAAACAGTGAATCTCCCTTAAAGTTATATTGGCCCCTGCCCTCCATCTGAAATTATGAAGGACTCTGCCATCCGTTTTAGAATATGACATCATCAAATTCTAAAACGGAAATGCAACCTAGTGTCTCATTTAAAGTGCATATGACAGGTTTTCATGCTTTTCTAATTATGACATGGTTTGGTGGGCTAGTATCTGTGGTAAATGTTTATCATAGTTTTACATCAGTTCAATGGCAGTTTGGGGGGAAAAAGGAAAAAAAGAAAAAGAGAAGAAAAGTACAAAAATACAGGTAGTTATTATTTATTTATTTATTTACTTATTTATTTATTTATTTAGTACTTTGTTAACATTATGGTATCTAGGTAACAGTTATGGAATTACCTCTATGCATGTTATATCTGCTGCCTGTGTCCAACCAGGAAGCTTCACTTAAAAAAGACAGAAAAGATGACGTTTGAGTGAAATGAGTTGGCTAACCAATCATATGCACTTTATTGTATCCTTACCAGTATTGACGGAAAAGTAATATTAAACAAACTTAAAACACAATTCAGTCTGCAACCTTCTTCAATAAATCCTCCAGCTTCCTCAGCCTCTCCATCTCCTCCTTTGCAGTGTTCAATACAGGAAACACATTTTTTTCAACCAAAACAATATTATTCTTTCTCCATTTAGTTTTTTCATTCTAAATGATTCCTTTTAAGTGGCCTAATATAACCACAGCACTGGTGTCTTTAATGTTGTGTAGTTTAGTTCATCTGTAGAATATAGACCTTTTCAAAGAGTTGACCTTTGTGAAATAATGATGAATATGATAGCATGATGTACTCTGTCCTTACTAACCTGTCCTCTGCTCTTATTATGATGAGTTGGACTTGTTGCTATGGATACCATGAATACTCACATAAATGCTTTCAATTGACTACCTAGGCTACTTGAAATACTGTAGCCTATACATTTATCTTCAACTTCAGACTAAGATCTGTACCAAGATTTTTTTTTGTATTGATTGATGTTATTATTTATTTATTTTTTAGAGTCTGTCATTTAAGCTGCTGTGATTATATATGCCACCACTGTAGGCCAATTGTCTCAATTGTCTCACAACAGTAACCAGGCAAGTTTCATTAGGAGAAACAGTCTGCGTAACTATTTCCAACGTAATGTAATGTCTATGAGGTTTTTGCAGAGTCAAAAATCAATAAATCTTGACAAATCAGGCAGTGGACAGGGAGCTGCGGGTTGATGTCACTGACAACGTGTTAAGCACTTTACAAATGAGGCGAAAACTTCACCGAAGGACACTTCTGCTTTTACAAAGGTATGTCTTTGTGTGTCAGTGCTAATGCTAACTTCTATTAGAACGTTAAACATAGCATAACAACAAAAAGGACGGCCCAATTATTTTTATGTGTAGATTATTTCAGTCAGTGGCGTTATTTATATATTTATTAGGCTCCAAAATTAGCATTAGCCCCAGCGCTCAAAGACGTACCTTTGTAAACACAAAAGTCCTTTGGTGAAGTTCTCCTCGCATTTGTAGTGTTTAACACGTTGTCAGTAACATCCACCCGCAGCTCCCTGTCCACTGCCTGATCTGTCAGGATTTAGAGATTTTAGACTTGGCGAAAACCTTATAGACATTACATTATGCCGGAAATGGTTGCCCTGACTGTCCCTCTGATTGGAGCTAGCGGGCTACCGTTGTGCACAGAGCCAATTTGACTTGCATGTTCTTAGAGGTTGCTGATGACATCACAATATTCTATTCTAGTCTTGTAGTTTTAAATGGAGATGGGGGGCAGGTAAAATCAGTAATATGTATGTGCATGTGTGTGTTAAGTTAAATTGCTATAAATTGCCACATTCAATCACTGATATATAATTTGTAGATGTGGCGTTCAATGCTGATGCTGTCATCCACTTAGGAACTCAGCTAGTCCGGAAAGGTGCAAGTTGCATCTGACAAGCCTTTATGCATCTTTTGATATCTATGGGATTAGCCCTAGAAAATTGCAAATTATAAATAATCCAGAGGGTGTCAGATGGTACCAACCCATCGATCACATGTAAAAGTGGCATCTGAGCTAACAGCTAACCAACATTCAGTTGAGAATATAGTGACCACTAAACTTCCTCTTTTACATGTTACTGTGAGGAGAGCAGGTAAATGACATAAACATCCAGAAATAAACATTTGACATACTTTAACATGGGGACTGGCTACGCCATTCATTTATATGTGAAGGAGCATTCAGTTTGACGTAACTCTGAGTTGCATCGATGGAGTTTTAGCACAGAAGATTCCCTTCTATGAATGTCTATGGATTCAACATTTATGGTTATTTCTTTTTAAACAACCAAATAAACAATAGGAAATATTGGCTCTTGGCCCCATCTGAATGGGTGAGGTGTTCATATCATAAATATTTTGGTTAGTTTTGTGTGTAAATTGACATAATATTTTATACCAGATGGTCTATTGTTATTATGAAAGTCAACCGGCTCCACTTAGACTTTGATAATAACAATAATACACAATAATAATCCTTACACATGTAACATGCTTTACAGGCTTCTCAAAACGCTACACTTTTATTGATTCACTCCACACTCTGTGGTGGTAAGCTACTGCTGTTGCCACAGCTGCCCTGGGGTAGACTGAGGCTGCCAATCTGCACCAATGGCCCCTGATCACCACTCACACACACACACACACACCAGTTTATTCTAAAATGAAATACATGAAAACATGTGTATGGCCTATCTAGCAATTTAAAACTCCTTACCTTATTTGTATTATTTTTTATAACTACTATTTTGAGTATCAATTCTATAAAATGTCTTTCTTATTCATAACTGAAAGTATGGCAGCCTATATTTTTCATACAGTTCCTCCTCTTTAATTGAATATAAACCTTGCAAATACGTTCCCACATATCAAACATTCTCTGTAGTCAATGCCATATCGCCCTTCTGCCGCGCGTAGGATTGAATCACAGCGGTCCATTCAAAGAGCCATCATTTGCCAATAATGACGAATAATTGTGACTGGGGGAGAACTGCGCGCATGATGAGAGCAGAGAGCCAGAATGGAGCTCGTACTGATGACCCTAGATGTGTCGTCGCGCACAACAGAACAGAGCCGTAATGGCCGCCACTGCTGAATTAGATTGCCCGCGTTGTTATTTTTGGTCAAATAACGCATTGCTCTTCCAGTGGTCTCGTGAGCGGCTGGTGCGTAATCAATCTTGCCGGGTGTGCAAGTCAGTGGGGGGCCCGCGCAAAATGGAATAAATGCGACGTTAGGGACGCGCCTATCATTACCTTGATGAATTACGGAAGGTATAACCATTATGGAAATTGTCATCGACCGATCGTTTGTCTCAATTTATCGCCGCTCAGTGCCAGAGACGCCGTGCGCGCTCACAATGTTATCATGTCAATAGTAGAATCTTATCAGCGCAGGGGGAGGAGGGAGGGCATGCGGTGCAAATGCGGGGGTTGGAGCGTAGGTTTGAGAGTTCAGAGGGGAACGTCATACGGGCTAATTGAAAGAATGACCAGGCGGAGAGCAGGAGCGGTCGAACGAAAGGGAAGGGCGTGCAAGGCTATCTGTGAATGGGGCGGTATCGATTTCAAATGGCAAACTACAGGCTCAATCTAGAAAGTACTGTGTCAGTCGGGTCGCTGTTGCAAGCTGGGAACTACGGCAAGCATGCGTAGCCAAAAAAAAGCCAAACAAAAACAAGTTTCAGTTCAAGTATGGAAAAAAACAGCTCATTGTTATATTAATTTCACTAATATTACTGCCTGTACCTTCTCTAGGTGGTTGGAGGGGCCAGTGGCACAGATTGGAAGCCTCAGTTCCATGAATGTACCCCAGGTCAACTGTAGCTACATAAATAAAAATCTGGAAAAGTGCTAGGCTAATGCATTATTATTGCCATTTATTACTAGGCCTATACAATTTGAATCTATTTTCTATTTTTTACAGATATCTTTGTATGTATTGATGTATTTATTTATTTAAAGGGCCCATATTACACTATTTTCTGATCTATGTTATGTTGTTTCCTCATCAAAAACATACCTGAAGTTGTGTTTTGTTTCATTCACACACATTTCACACACAAAGCCTGTTTTTTACTAAAGGTAAAATGTAGCTGTTAACTTAAAAACTACCACTTCATGACATCACAAGGTGGAACAGAGCATTTTGAGCTTTGGAGATGTAGACAGATTAATAATAAAGTGTTTCTCAAACATATCTGAATGAAAGAAAACCCAACTCCAGGTTTGTGTTTGAGGAGGTAACAACAGTCTAACGTGGCTTAAAGCTCACAAGACTCTACTGTGTAATATAGGACCTTTAAAATAGGCATTACATATTCATTTTTGCACCTTAATAAAAAATATGGTGGTCTTCAGATTCTTGAAGGTCATGCCAAATTTCCCAGTTGATTTCTACTATGTAACGTGTGAATTTACCTTTAGATATTTCATCTTGGCATGCTGAACCTGATCATTTCATATCATTAGTGGCTATACTCAAGAACTTGCTGCATTACAACAAAAAGCATTTCAACCACATTCACTTTAGCTGCCCCCCCCCATCTGTATCAAATATTATTGGCCTACAGAATGTTGTAATGCCATCTGAAACCCAGCACTTGAGTTTCAAATATTACAGATATTAACAAAATGAACTAAAGCTCAACCTTTAAAGTGAGACTTCCCCAGCTCTACTCACACGGGCCTATTTTTACAATCTCTGCGGTATTTTGCCTTGCTAAGTTATTACCTGCTAACTATTAAGATCAAATTAATTGAAAGTAGTAACGACTTCTCTGCTGGCTTTCTCACCGTTCACTGTTAGCCAAGTATCGGTAGCAGCACTTAGCGTCTGTTAGCACACACATCAGCAGGTGTTTCTCCACTACTACACATGAGTCACGGTTTGTTATTAGGCTTAAGAATAGCAAGACAATTACTTTAACCACCTCAGTCACAGCAAGATTTGTTATTATTGGAAAAAAATCCAAGTGTGCAACATTCCAATTTTCATTTTCCAGAATTTCATCATAGTTTTTGGTAATTGTTAGAGCATTTGAGCAGTTGGGGGAGTTGGCATTTGGTTTTGAACATAATACAGAACATAAGAGAATATATGACTTGGGAGAGTGGTTAACCCCTCTGTTCTGGGTTTGCTTCCTGCGAAATTGAAGGATGGGTCAAATGCAGTTACCCAGGATTCAGAACACACACTTCTTCAATACTTTTTGAAGCTGTGAGTCTGGTCACTGGTAAATCTCCCTGTTTTCAAATGGGTGTGATTAACAGGTGAACAGTGGTGGTGGAAGTTGTGTTATTTAGGTAAAAGTACAGACACCAGAGAAAAGAAATACTCAAGTAAAGGTTTCACATGAAAAAAGTATTAAAGTACCTGTTTAAAAATGTACTGCAACGAGTGAAAAGTAAAAGTATTTTGCGCAGATTTTGAGATCTAATAAAGCTTCAAATGTAGTGATTTTGATACAGATTTGTGCTGAAGTTTGTTCAACAGAAACAATTGAATTGATAGGGGTTTTTTTTAGCTGTTTTTATTTGTATATTTTTGTTTGCTCAAACTATGAACGTGTTAAAAATAAAGTTGTTAATCAGTTGTTAAAGATCCCGTATTACACAAAATGGATTCTTGAGAGCTTTAAAATGTTGTTACTTCATCAAAAACATACCTGGAGTTGTGTTTTGTTTCATTCACACATGTTTGAATAATCCTTTATTGTTTGTCTACATCTCCAATTCTTAAAATGCTCTGTTCCACCTCATGATGTCATGAAGTGGTCGTTTTCAAGTTAACAGCTACCTTTCACCTTTTGTTCAGTAGAGAAGAGCAATTCCAGGGCTGAAATCATCCAAATGACTCTAGTGAAGGTGTATGGAGTTTAAAAACACAGTGGAGCACTTCCTGTATTACCACATGACACCACAAGGTGGAACAAAGTGTTTTCTGTTTGAGAGAAAAAACTTAAATATGCAGGATGTGTGTGTAAAATATGTGTGAAGGAAACAAAACACAACTCCAGGTATGTTTGTGATGAGGAAACAACATTAAAACAGATCAAAAATGGCGTAATATGGGCCTTTTAACCGTAATGCCGTTAATAGTTCACCTGCAGCCAAGTGAGTTATTAAACAAAGAATATTTCCATGTACACTTACTAAGTCCTCCCACACTAACCACTGCACGGGGGAAATTTAAACATAATGGACCTAATATCTGTGTCAATAGCAGGGTTCAGATGATGCTCACCTTCTGAATGATATTGTTATGATAATGATGTGTTTAAATGGAGGAATATTGAGCTTGGTGCTGCCCTGTGTAGCCTGTGCCCGGGAGAGCCCCTCTTATTGCTGTGCGCTTCCCGTCAGCACCATCACAGCACCTGGGGGAGCTTTTTAGAGCGCGGCGTGCATCGTGGATTACCATAACACACCTACAATCAGCCCTGCACGCCATTCAAGACCACTCCATCACGTGATAATGCACAACGCCCTTTGTTCACTAGATTTACACTGGAAAAAATTAAAAGAAATACTGAGATTCCAAATGACAAAATGGGGTTAAATTTGAGTGGTAATAATATTGTGAGCTGTTTTTAACAATATGAGAACCTTTATTTGTTTCACAGTGGGGAAATTAAAAAAATGTCTATGTCATATAGTCTATATGTTATAGTAGTGATATGTGAATAGTTGACCTCAAAAAAATAAAATAAAAAAGTTTAAATAAATTCATGTTTTTTTTTAAAATCTTTTACAGTGTCATTATTTTATGTTGATCCAAAGCAAATAAAATATACTTTTAATACATTTTTATAAGAGCACGATATGTATGTTTATGATCATTTGAATAACACTAGCATAATTATCAGCCTGTGTTTTTTTTGTTTTTTTTTTCTAAATGAAATAAAAATAAATAAATAAATATCCCACAAACATATTTGATTAGATAAATGAAAAAACGAACAAAATGTGTTAGCAAAATATGGTACTCTTAAAATAAGTGTGAATGATCAAGGTCCATTTATTTATTTATTTATTTTGTTTTACTTTTTTACTTTTTCGTTTTTTTGTTGTTTTTTTTTTGCAGTGTAAGAATCCAATTGAACCCTTGACATTCATAATTCCCCCACGCACCGGTGAAATTGGTAAGCCTCGCTGACGATAAATCACCGCTGTGTCAAGCTCGCTCATTAGACTGGAATTTATGAAAAGCACGTCGGGATATGAAGATTTGCGATGAGGTCCGGAGTTAGTTTTCCTCCACCGCCGCCCGGCCCCTCGGAGACTTTTCTAATCGCTGCGGTGCGAGGATGGCCCCATAATGGCCGACATATCTCTTCATTAGCCTCCCAGTCGCAGTACAGTAGCAGCCCGTGATAAACGCACTGCTGCTTTGTTGCCCCTGGACTAAAAAAAAAAAAAGTAGTTCCTTATGTTTAAGCGAGGGGGCACACAGAGAACGGGATTGGTTATTGCAGAGCAGCCTGGGAGGACATAATGGCATACTTAGGCTACATTAGATTCTCAGACTTTACATGCAGCGCACAAGGCAGTCACCAGTGTGGCATGAAGTGCGTTTATGTGGGGTGTATTTGATTAAACTGTAGCACTGGCAATCGATCCGTGTGTGTTATGACTCAGGGATACAAAGAAGAAGAATAACATTGTAATTTCAGGTCAAAGGGTTGTTTACATACCACAATCACAGACTGTATAAAGAAGTGGACTAAGGGAGTGCGACGCCATCCATTGAGTTCGGCTCCAGTCAAATGAAGCTCCTCGAGGTGTTACAGGGGTGAATTTGGATCCAAGTTCCATATTTGGAATTCCCACTGCGAGTATCATAGCAACCAAAGAGCCAATCCGGAGTGAGGCTGTTGAAGGTCACGCCCCTTCCACTGCTGCACTGTTTAGCAGGGAGCAGGCCCTTAGCAACGCTGTCAATCTTTCCTCGGGAAAGATGGCAACCTGATTTGTCTGTTATTAATGTTCATATCTTGATTTACGGACACAATAGTGAAATAAAAATACTAGGATCATGTAGAGCGGATTAATACGAGCAATTTAAGACCAAAATGAGTCTGACAGCAGCAGTTACGGTGAGAGGAGTGACAGTTTTTCAATAGAAAGTAAATTGGAGCCAGAGTTGATGCTCACTTCCATTTGGAACACGGCGGCTAGCAGGTTAGCTATGTCCATTTATATATACAGTCTATGACCGCAATTACTTTCTGTTGGTGGCATGATGTGGCTGTCTATGAATAGTGTAGACTGGAGAGTGCAGCTTTGGAGTTTTCTTCCTTAAAGGCGCTGTACCTGATTTTTATGATCTTAAAAATGTGAAAAACAGAACTAGTTCATTTTATACGGGTTGCAGTGGTCCAAAGTTTCGAGCATCCTATTTATTCACCTCGATGAAGAGACCAGTGTGGACCGTTTGGCCATGACAGTAAAGCTAACAACAAAAAACATGCTAAAATGCACTTCCGGACAATTAAATGCTTTATAATTAGATGCTGTTATGGCTAGCCTGTGTGAGTCTATTCCACTGTCCCTACGTTCCACTGTCCCATGTTTTCCTGATCACCCGGAGCTGAAGCTATTTAAGATCATCTGCCTCTGATTTTTTCTATGTGCTAATTTTTGCATTTATATTATACTTACCTGATTTTTCTGTGCCTTCAGACTAGCCTCACTCCAGCCACCTCCTCTTTTACTAGCCAGTTATTTTTGCCTGTAATAAAACTTTAAAGCATTTTTTCCTCTGCTTGCATTTTTGGATCCATTCTTGTACTAAGTTTAACAGCAGACTTATTTTGACCTCACGAGCTGCTTATACTATGTTATACAATTATTATCTGCACTGGGGCAAGACCAATTTTGCTGAAATACATGGGAAAACATTAGGCACAGGAACTTTAAAGGGGCACTATGTAAACTATATGTAACTCTAGTAGAGGGTCTTCCACCTGCTTGTCTCCATGGAGATGTTATTATCTTGTCTGCCATGTTCCACAGCATGGCATTAAACCTATATAGCTCCATAGAGACAAGCAGTTGGTACCACCACCAGGCCAAGTTATAGATCAGGGGTCTCATATGTACACAAATGTTACATACATGGCTTTTTAGGTTAAAAAATAATTTAAAAAAAAAGTGAAGAAATTAGCAAGTTTGTGGAAGTTTGTGTTTTGCCCTTATACATTTTTAGCAAGAATTCTACATAAAGTTTTACACTTCTCTCAGATTGCACTGGCCCAGGTGTGACTCCAGTGTAGGAGCGGTTTTGCTGCGGTGTGTCTGCTGTACTGTTGCGGTCAGCGCCTGAAGCTGCGATTTTCACATGATAACTATTTATTTATTAAGGGAAACGGTTTGTGGTGGGCTCCAGTGTCCGGCAAAAATAGACTCCCAATGAAGTTAATTTAGAGCATAATTATACGGAATACTTGCGGCCACCGGAGCTGCACCGAGTGCAGTCTCAGCCTGGGATTATAAATGAGACTTCAGATCTGTGGAGAGGCGAACTTGCTCAAAGACTGTATGTTTTTCCAGGTTCTTTAGAGCAATAAAAAACACTTGTAATTACATTGGTCAATCTGCTAGTCTTTTATTGACCAAAGATTACTTCATTGTTTGGTTTGTTTATGTTTATGTTATGTTTATGTTAAGGCAACTGCTCTTGCAATTTTGGAATAAACAAAAATAAAATGAACTGAACATGGAATGACTTTTTTGTGTTTTTGCCAATCCTGTGACTAACTATAATAGTAAACAAATCCCTCAGCCGTGGTAGTCCTGACCATGAACCTAGCTCAAGCTCTGGAGATGGATCTCAAGTTTGAAGTATTTCTTTTTAATAAAAAAACAACAGTTATTAATAGTCTGTTATTTTAGTGTCTTTATTGGATGAAATGTTGCACAGTGGTGCTTTAACAGTATGACAGATTGATGCTTTGTAGAGTTATTTATACCTTTAAAGGGAGTATATTATGCAAAATTGACTTTCATTTGCTATCAACAATGTTATAACTCTGTTCCTTCATCATCAAAGTTGTATTTCGATTGATGCAGCTACAATAAAAAAACATGTA
>KN483307.1:0-11073 GCA_000787095.1 Periophthalmodon schlosseri | reverse complement strand
GGTATTAACTGCTAACACATAACATATTTAGATCATCATGTTATCTTTTATTATTTTGAAAATCCTATATTAGTCAAAAACAATGTATTAACATGCTTTATAAGTTTCACTTTTGTTTTTGACACTCATCTCACCTCCCTTTGCTCCCTTCAGAGCGCTGTCACAACAAAATCAGTGTGCATCCCACTAATGAAACTACTGCACATCGCATCAGGTTTGTTAAGTTGTTGTGTACAGTTTTGTAACATGCTTTTGTGGAGAACTGTCATATGGGAGCACGGATGATGTAGGTTTGTGGGTTTAGCATTGGACAGAATCTAACGCTAACCATAAGAAGGACTCGAATAGGGCCTGGGAGAGATTGCTAGATTACTCAAACATGCGTGGATGACATCTAAAACCGCTACAGGAATGTTTTTGATGAGGGAACAATGTCATAACATGGTAGAAAGCTAAACAATAATGATCGATGTTATATAGTTTCATACAAAATACCCTAAGTCTAATATGACTGTGTACTGCTCAACACACTGGTCACTGGTCCTAAAATTGAATGGAGCTCGTGATGGCCGTGGGCTACTAAGGCTCAGCTGTGGAGAAAGGAGAGAGAGTACAGGCATGAGAGGGGCCTGCTACAGAGGAACAGGGAGTCCGTTGCTCCATGTGCTCTGAGAGGGGGCAAGTCAAAACATCATAATGATAAGACTTGGGACTGAAGATAGGCTTTCAAATGGTGTTCCTTTGGCTAAAATATTCCACAGTAAAAAAAGTACAAAAAGTAAAAAATAGTAGAAACATTTTTTTGAGTGAAGATGTTCCGCTGCTCATCCAAGCCGCTTCTTCAGTTCTGGTCGGATTGCTGGTGAACACTGTCTTATATCTGTCTGAAGAGAGGAGCTAACCACACTGAAACTAACTAACTGCTTTAGTGTAGCGGCTTGGATGAGCACTGAAACGTCTTCACTCAAAAAACTTTTTGCCCAGTTGACAGAATTGAATTTTTCTTTTACATACCTGGACGATTGAGAGATTACACAGACATTCCACAGTTATGTCATAAAACCCATCTATCTTTATGAAGAATGTTCTGAAGTATAGTTTTAAATTTCTTTTGCAATCGAACCATATTGGATGAACAGTTTTGTCTAAAACTGCAATTAATCGTGCAGCAGTAGTATGTATACTCTCAAACAAGATCAGGAGATAAACAAATATTTAACAACATACTTTTTTACCTCTATGAAGAAAAAAGAAGGCTCCAGCACACTTTTAAGTTCTTTTTTACTTCAGTCGACTTCATCAGGTACCACAAGGTCAGTGGAAGTTAAGTTCCTGTTCTCTTACGCACGTGTTGCCTACTCAGGTGTGCAGAGCTCTTCTTGGAACTTTAAGACCTCTATATGAACAAAAACTGTGGCTATTAAAGAGGAGGTATTTTACTTCTATGAGGTATTAACTGCTAACACATAACATATTTAGATCACCCTGTTATATTTGTTGTTTCAAAAATGCTATATTCGTCCACAATGACGTATTAACATGTATTAGTTTCACTTTCGTTTTTGATGCTCCCTTTTCTCCCCCCGTTAAGTCACAGGTTTTTTCACATTGTTGTGTACAGTTTTGTATCATGCTTTTGTATATTTATGGAGAATTGTGGTGTGGGAGCATGGGTGACGTAGGCTTGTGGGCTCAGTATTGCACAGACTCTTAAATCTAACCGTAAGGATGGTACAAATAGTGCCCGGGAGAGATCACAAAATTACTGAAACATGCATGGATGACATATAAAACCACTTTGGGCATGTTTTCGATGAGGGAACAACGTTATATGTGAGTCTGATTCACCTACATTACCCTGTGTAACCGCTGAAACTACAGAAGCCCGGTAGGATCAATCGCAGAGTTAAGAGCATCCTCACAAGTGCCCGGGCCCTCCCACTCTGTTTCAAAGTGTGTGCTGAGGTTTGAACCCCGCACACCCATCCATCTCTGTCCTCCTCTCCCCCTGCCAGAGCTCCAAAGGAAGCCGCCCTGTGAATAACTACTGCTCTTAGCTTCTTCTTAAACTGGCTCAAACTTTCATTAAAGATGTTTGCACTGTGGGCCTATATGGCATACGTTTCACAGAGCGGTGATGATAAGGAGTTTAAAGTACAGAGCATGAGAGGGAAGGAGGCAGTGGAGGTAAAATGTTTATTAGTGTAGTTATTTGTGCATGAAAATAAACTGACTCGAGCACTTGTTTTTCATAGCCTTTCCCCATTCCTCTTATTCTATTATATCTTTTGCAAAGTTTGTGACAATATGTTGGATTTATTCATTGTTGGCCCTCTACAAAAAAAATTAATACAAATAAAAATAGTCTTGTCTTTAGATTAATTCATATTTTAATAGATTCTTTTTCCAGAACAATGTTTAGTTACACCAGTAAAACCATACAGAAAACTCAAGCAATTACTCTTCAACCCAAAAGATAAAATAGAACCGGAGCACAAATGTAATGTCATATACGAAATACCCAGCATGTCTTGCAATAAAACATACATCGGGGAAGCAGGGGGGCATTCAGTACACAGAAAAAGGAACATAGGACAGAATGTGAGAAGGAAACAGTGAAGGTGTGCAGATGAGCAACAAATCACAAATCAGAACAGGAGAAACTCAAATCGGCCATTTCTGACCATTGTAAAAGAGAGAACCACATTATTGACTGGGACGGAGCAAACATCATAGGGACAGAGGACAACAAACATCATCGCTGGATTAAGGAGGCAACCGAAATACGAAAACGTGCCCACGGAACTTTAAACCGGACAGGGGGGACATTTTACTCTCACACACCTGGGATACTGTCCTGAAGAAGTTGCACCGCAGATGGCGCTGTCATTCTACCTTCACCGGTAGGAAGCCAGCGCCAAAACCTGTTTAAATCAGCTGACCGGACACGCCACAGCAACATCACGTGACCACTCTGAGGAAGGCCACTAGTGAACAGTTGAAACTGTCAGTTTAAGATCAGTATTGCATATTACAATGAACAAATTGGGAAATATTAATCAGATAATGCTATGGTTTAATATAAATTATCAGAAAAAGGCATGTTTTTAAATAAGCATGCACGTCTGAGTGAAGACAGTTCTGGTCAGATTGCTGGTGGACGCTGCCTTATATCTGTCAGAAGGGATAGACAGGATCGAATTTTTCTTTTGCTACTTTTACTAATCCTTATAGCTATTTTGATTTTCAAAATAACATCGGATTGCATTTTTCTATGAAACATAATTTGTTTCATCAGACCATGAATTTAAATGTAGTTGAATTTCTCACTTTGAATTTTTAATTAAATTAAATTGTTTTTATTCTGAATTCCAGTAGCTAATTTTTGGAGTTAAAAATGTAAAATTCTAAATTAAAAAATTCACCTTATAAATATTCTGCACAAATATTTTTCAAGCCCTCAAATTCAACAGTCAAAATTCAGAGTGTAAAATTTGCAGTAAACAATTTTGCTGCAAAGAGCCAAGATGCCAAGGCATGAGCAATCAATCATGTCTAACTGGGAGTGACTGTTTCCTATTGGCCTTTCTCTTCTCTGGACGGGGCTTATAGTTAAGATATCAAAAAGATGAGGTTTTGATTAGGTTAATTCTGACCAATCAGATTTATAGTTAAGGAGTCAAGGAGATGAAGTTTTGATTAGGTTAATTCTGACCAGGTTGATTCCCTACAGCATTTCCTGGTTATTACTAAGTTAGAGCGACTCACTCAGGATCGATTGCTCATGCCTTGGCATTTGGCTCTTTTTTAACAGAAAATTTTTACTTCCTCCAGTGTCCAAACCAGGATCCTGGCTCAGATCTGAGAAGGATTACAAAAATATACTTTCATAGAGACTATGAGAACAAACATTTTCTTGAGTAACTTTTGAAGAAATTGTTATAAATTGTAGTTGAGCCAGTACTCAAGAAAAGGTTTTGATATTCTTCCTAATCTAAAAATGACAAAACGTAATGTTGCCTATATTACATGATTTGTGTGCTTGCATTTCTTGTAATAATTGAGTTTTTCAGATGTTTGTGGTCTATTCTTTCTCAACTATAGGCTATAGGCATGTCTGTGGCAAACCAGTTACTCAGTACTCAGTCTGTCTGTACATAGAATTGTTCGAGAAGAAAGCACTCAATTCCCTTCATTCCCAGGCGCTCCTCCTCGCCACTGGTTACGTTATGTCGATACTTTTATGAAGATCAAAAAACAAGAACTGGAAGCCTGAAACGACCCATAATGATGTTGGCAAGTAAACAAGAATAGTCAAAAGACTATTATTATAATATTATTATATTATATGATCTCACAGAGAGAAAATGACCATGGCTGAGATTTGATTCAATTGTTCAAACTGAAAGTGGAGGTGTGTCTTCTTGAAAACTATGCATAATAAAATAAAAACAACAAATAAACAACTTGGTTACAATACAAAAAAAAAGGAATTTAAGGAGCCGTTCAAAAGAGTCGACTTGATCATGAACGTTGCATCACCACGTAACAGATCTGTCCAAAATATGTTTGTTTTCCTTCTCATGTTTTTTTTTTTTTCACAGAAATCTGTGCCCTCTCAACCTCCAGACTGTGTAATGCGCCTCGAAGGCTGTTTTTGTCCCATTTGGAAGCCATTCATTTCCACATGAAAAGACAAGTTGGGTCCAATCCCTTTCTACACGTCCGTTCAGTTTGGGGAGCACAATGGTGGAGGAACAAAAGGCAGTGGCCCTTACAGTGTACCCATAATGCCGTGCACATAGCCACAGTGCAGCGCTATTGTTCATTCACTCGGTCCCAGACATAGGACAAGACGCACTTCCCCAAACCCAGTCTCCGTTTGACCCGGGACACCCGCCTCCCCCATACAGGCATACCTCGCTTGGGGATTCAAGGCTGTACACTCATTTTGGTAGCACCTAGTATTGAGTAGGTAACTTGGGACTTTCTAGGGACTTTCGGATGCCAGAACGGAGCTGATGTAATATTTCCAGCATGTTCACAAATATTGTGTAGGCCCACTGGAACTGAATTCTTCACAGTGCATTGAGATTTATTTTTATTCAAACCATGTCTTTTCAGAACAAATTCATGTGTATGTAAACATAAATTTATATTTTAAATGCAAAATTATAAAAGGTGATTGTATCATCATATTTCACTTAAGGTTATTTCTCTGAGTTGTGAGGTGATACTATAGACTGTTGGCTCCGGTCAATGAAGCTCATCGAGGCTAGAGCAGTTATAGGAGCGAATTTGGAGCCGAGTTCCATATGTGGAATTCAGAACGTGAGTATCATAGCAATCAAAGAGCCAATCCGGAGTGAGGCTGTTGAAGGTAACACCCCTTCCCGCACTGCTGGTTTAGCAGGGAGTGGGCGCTTAGCAGGGAGCGACCTCGGGGAAAGAAGGTGCCCGATTTGTCTGTTATCAATGTTCATATCTTGATTTACAGACAAAATGGCAAAATAAAAACACGAGGATCATGTACAGCAGGTTAATATGAACATTTTAAGACCAAAACAACGAGGAGCCTGACAGCAGCAGTTACGAAGAGAGGGGAGACAGCTTTTCAATAAAAAATGAACTGGAGCCAGAGTCGAGAAGCGTGGAGCCGGAAGCGCGTCCATGATCACTTCCTATTTGGAACACAGCGGTTTGCAGGTTAGCTATGTCCATTTATATATACAGTCTATGGTTGATACAAAAAATATTTCCAATACCATTCACTGTACCATTGCAAACTCCTGGACATGTTCCTCTTCATTTGTAATGTTAATTTAGAGTCAATTTTATTACCATATTTTGTCCTACTTTGGGCCTTGTTAAGAACTGCTATAGCAGAGGTGTAGTTCGATTGGTTTGTTTAGATGCAGAAAATCCTATTACAGACCTGGTGTAGATCTGGTGCTACTTGGAAGACCAAATATTCTTAGGTGGTTTTTGGTGTGAAAAGACTGGAAACTGCAGACTTTAGTGATACCCAGCTTTGAATGTCCTTACTGGAATATCTGTTTTGACAGTTTGATTAAAATGAAATAAGAATAGAAATCAGCTGTAATTTTTTTTTTTTTTTTAATATATTCAGAACGGTGGTATCATTTGAGTCTTAGAAGAATAACAATGAGATCTGGGGTTTTTTTGGAGCTAAAAAAAATCACTTTTAAAGAAGACCTATTATTCTTGTGACTGCTATGTAGTTATAATCTGTGACACCCGTGGATTATTATGTTATAATTTGCACATTTTAAATCGCAATATTCATCTAAAACAACTTTATAAACAAAATAAGTCTGTTGATTTCCGCGTTAGAAAACTGCTGTGCCCAATGGGAGCTGACGTGGCCGTAAATGTCATCACAACAAAGAGCCGTGTAGCTGTCGACTCCCCCTATGGATAGCTGCAGATCACACTAACGAGGATTTTTTTTCATTCGTACCAAAATGACTACGCGACTCAGCCAAATCCTACACGTATCATCGATTGAGAAATAAAATTGAAAAACGACGTAAGTGGACGTATGCCGGTGGAGGTGAAAACTTGGATTGATCTGGAATATGGCGTCTTGAAAATAAGCGATTAAAGATTGCTCAGACATGCACAAATCACTCCAAATACAACTTCGAGAGGATAAATGGGAAGGGGAAACATGGTTAAACGCTCTGAGAAGTCAATTTAGCACAATAGGTCCGCTTTAAGAACTTTTTTGCTCAGTAATTCAGGAAGCAAACGTGAATGCACAATAGGGTATGTGTCTGTAATGTATGCAGGGCTCTGTCTGGTTCATATTGTGCTGTGTGAGACCTACAGCGGGATATAAAAGCCAACACTTCTAGGACAATAGCTCTAGTGCCACTTTACTATTACAATCTATTTTATGGTCCGATAAATAAGGATGTAAGTAGATAAAACGTGATCCATACAAGATCTTAATGACTTGCATCCTTCCCTGCAGTTATTTGGGCTGTTTCTATTGGTTTAGTGCAGCGGAAGCAGTCTTGATTTTTTTTATGTCATTTAAAAATGACTTCAAAAACAAATTATTTTATCTTCCTGTTTTTGGTGTTCCTAGTTTTCAGTTGTTTCTTTTTTTTTTTTTTTTTTTTTTTTGAACATAGCCCCATTTTTGTTTCGTAATAAGTGATAATATGGTGATAAAAACGGCTACAGTAATGTTTGCCTGTTGTCCTATTTTGAAATAATCTTCGCTATTCAGATTTCATAAAAACATATTTCTCAAAGAATAAAATTAAATACAATTAAATAATATCATACTGTTAGGCATACAAATAAGAAAAATATGATTTTAATAAAAATAAAGCCATGGTATATAGAAAGTGGATAATAATGAGATAGTAAAGTGAGCAGTTTTAGGGGCTATTACAGGGACTAACCGCTGTGTTTTTTATGCCCCATTAAACCACTATGCAAATGGGCCGATTCAGTGTGATTTACAAACATTATTAGTGCCTTTATTAAAACACATAAACCTATGCAGCTTTAAGTTTGATTTCTTGGTATAATTTATTTATTTATTTTTAGACATTAAGGTTTTAAATGTATTTTTCGTCAGCCTATTTTTAATTATTTTTTTTTTTTTAAATTGTATTTAATTATTTATTCATTTTGCAAAGGCGTCTTCAAATTTGTTGAACTGGGGTTGTAAAATTCATCTTAAATGGCCATGGGACATTATAACGGGATTATAAAGGCAGAAATATTTAACATGGTTGTGTCTCTTAATTCATCATTTTGTAAAGGTAAAAAAAAAAAAAAAAATTATAAAAAAATGAAAAAACAAAGAAAAAAACAAAGAAAAAAAACCCCCAAAATAATAATAATAATTTTGCTTTGCAACAAAGTACCAAAACCAAAACAGAATAGACACAATACACACCCAACAAATAAACAAAAACATAAAACACAAAAAGACAAAAACAAAAGCCAAAAGCGTTGACATATCTTCCTTCAGTGAGCGTACTTAGCCGCATATGGGCTGTCTGTGCCTGTGTCCCACTTTGGAGTCGTGAGCCGACAGTTGCGATGCACAGCACGTCTCTTTTGATGATGCCACACTTTGCTTTTATGTTAGCTTCAGTTAACGCTCAGATTTGGAACATTATCTGTGCCGTGTTATGGTAGCCTAAATGGAACAAAAATAGGTTATCGCACTTGAAAAAGTTTTCATAAAAAATATAAACTTTTTTTTTTACATACAATTTTCTTAATTGCTGTTATTTTTTGTTTGAGTTGTATCTAAATTATTTTTTCTATCATGTCTTTAGAAATTGTACTAATATTTGACAAGATATTTTTTGTTTGTTTTTTTAAAGCCACAGTATGTGACCTTTAGCCAGAAAAAAAGATAAAAATTTCATTTTGTTTTCTTTTTCCTTTTTTTTTTTTTTTTTGTAGTGTCAAAACATTCATCCAGCACATTATTCTGAGCAGGCTTGCATCTCCACAAACCTGACTCTTATTTGGGCCTCCTCCTGCTTGTCTCCATGGAAATGATCCCATGTTCCTCAGTATGGGATACAATTTATCTATCTCCACTGAGATTGTTCCAAAGTGGTTTGAACTTACATGGTATAGTCATGCAGGAGACACGCCAAAGTTGCATACTGTACCTTTAAACTTACTATCCAATCAGAAAGCACATGAGCTACTATCTTTGGGTTGCCAGATCATCGGGCTAAAACCAACTTGTGTGTCCTAAACATTTAATAGCATGCCAGTTGTGATTTAATGTCTTTCTTTATCATTAGGAGCATATATGCTACAAAATCTACTTATTATAGTCGATAATTATGTTGAAATACACATCTTAAACCACAGTACCTCTCCTTCCCTCTGCAAACCTAACGAGGTCTGTTTTTACAGGAACTTCAATTTGCCTCCTCCCCATGACCGCTCACCCGCCTGGCGCACATTCATGTTTTATTTGAACCAAAATAAAATAAATAAATAAAATGTTTCTAAAAATTCCCTTTTCTTCCTCCTCTTGGTTTTTTGCCCTCGCAGTGCTAAAGCTAAGGCGTCCTGGATGTTTGCAGGCCTGGCACACGCGGTTCAAAGTGACTGGATCTCCAATAGAGGGCACAGTTGGCTGCATGCACACACAGACAGACACAAGCTAAAACCACTGTCACCACCACCACCATGCTGCAGACCCCGAGCCCTCCTCCTCCAATCAAACAGAGGAATATGTTGCTAAGTAACTAACTTCCACATCCCAAAGAGAGGATGAGAGAAGGGGACAAATTAGTAGAGCAATAAAGGTGATTGCTGTCAGAAAATATTGTACTGTTACCAAAATTATTAATTACGATGACAAGTGTATGGAATTATTAGGATTGCATTTAGATTCGGGATTTATGTTTAAAACCGTTTACCATGGGGCCTGGTTTGTCCTAAAACGACTCCGAGTTCAAACCGAAGCCTTTGGAGCACAGACAAAAGGCTGGGCTCTTTGTGAAGCTGAGAGTCTGTAGTTTTAGCCTCTGTTGTCTGATTCGCTCTAATTATGAGTGGGAACAAGCCGTGCATACAGAAACATCAGATTTTATTGTTTTTAGCAAATGTAATGTAAAATTACCATGTTAAAGCTGAAGCATAGCTCTTATTTTTTTTATTTGTGGGTTTGGAGCAGTGGTGGAACATAACAAAATGAAAGTAAAAGACTGTACTTAAGTAGCGGTATACATTTTAGGTATCTGTACTTTACCTAAGTAAGTAGTAGTGGATACTTTTTACTTTTACATCACTACATTTGAGAGCAGGTATCTGTACTTTCTACTCCACTACATTTTTGAACAGGATTTAAAAGTGAAAGTATTTTTATTACTGTTTGAGACCTGCTGAAAAGGCTGGAGCAAACCTGTTTGTAGTTTGGGCAAACAAAATATAGAAATAAAAACAGCTATGAAGAAAACAGTAATTCAGTTGTTTCTGTTGAACAAAAGTCAGCGCAAAATCTTTATCAAAATCACTATATTTAAAGCTTTATTAGATCTCAAAATCTGCACAAAATATTTTTTTACTTTTTACTATTTAAGTACATTTTTAAACAAGTACTTTAATACTGTTACCTAAGTATATTTTTTCATGTGATACTTTTACTTTTGCTTGAGTATTTTTTGTTTCGGTATGTGTCCTTTTACTTAAGTAACAAAATTGAGTACTTCTTCAACCACTGGTTTAGAGTACAAACTGATCCTACTTCTTCTTCTGGTTGATTTGACTGAAAATAAGTGGGTTCCAGGTTCCCTTTATGTTTTTCTTAATTCCCATTTATCAGACAGTGATGCTTGATAAAAGGGGTTAAATTAAGAAAAAGTCTGAGGGGCTATTGGTAAGAGGCAGGATTCATACAGGGAACATTTTAAAGACGTCCAGCCAGACTGGAATATGAACTGCTGAACTCATAATGATCACATTCATTTCAGAACATGTTTGTAGAAGTCTAAACTGCAGACTTACGCTCAGGTTATAAAACTCAATTGTATTTTTTTTTTTATTAATTACTTTGCAAAGAAAACTGCCAGCCTTTGCAATTTGCTGATTGAGACTTTTAGATTTGAATGTGATCCATCTTGCAGGCTTAGGTTTTAGTGGTGAAATACTATTTCATTTATTTCATTTATCTTTATACAGGGAGAGCCCATTCACAGTACTCAGACTGTCTTTTTGATTAGCGCCCTGTTCAAATACATAGCAATACAAACAAAAACAAACAAAACAAATTAACTACAGAAGTCCATTTAAAACAGGAACAGGTGTGATTATAAATGTTTATCACCAGATTATTAAAATGCATTAGTGGCACCAATTCAGTTTGTCCTTGAAATGAAATGTATTCCATTTTTGGGGAGCAAAATAACCAAAAGATTTTTTACAGTTCTAGTGCGGCCAGTAACAATGTAACAATGTCTGATATATTTTAGAGGTAGAGAAATGAAAAACAAGAAAATGTAATATATCAACAGTAAAGAAAAGAAAAAAAAACATTCCACAAAAAAAAATAAAAAT
>KN483306.1:105058-181485 GCA_000787095.1 Periophthalmodon schlosseri | reverse complement strand
AGAGTCGTTCTCCTCCTTCAAGGCTTCAGCTTGGGATACAGCTGCAGCAGAAAAGCGAAAAGGGTTCAAATAAAAGTACTCAAAAATACAAAATAAAAAACTCTGCTTTATTATTGCTTATCCTTTCTGACCTATCTTATAGTTTAAATTTAGGGATAAATTGTTGGGGATACAGAGCAACCAGAAAAAGCTCTTGACGTCCTATATGTCAAAACCACAATCTGCTTGATGAATGCATTTCCTACTCTAAATACCATTGCTCAAACCAGATGGAAGATACAATTAAAGTTAACCTCAGATGTCTGTTATATTTACCCCAACTACATCCTTTTTGGGAAACTGTCGTGTGGAAAAATGTCATCAGCTCTGTCCTGTGAAATCTCAAGTACAAGTACTGTGGTCCATCATGGAACACCATTTTAATGTTAATGCGATCTTGAGTGAGAGCAAGCCATTGACTTGTTTGTTATCTCATTAAGTTTAAAGTTTGAGGTGAATATTGATCCAAATGCCTAATCAGACAGGTGTGAAAAACTGTTTCAACTACTAGAGTCTTTTAGTTTCATAACGACCAGCACTGTATCGACCAAGTGCATCAGTAGAGGGGTGCAGCTTCTGTCTGCCCGTGAAATATTGATTCACTTTCTAAAGGCCACAGTCATTACAGGTGTTTCCAGTAAACTCTGCAGCCTTGTTGAAATTCCACTGAACCTAAATGTTCCTGAACAATGAAGTGACAATCGTCTGTTAACATAAAGTGAATAAAGCAAAGCATCACATTAGCAGGCATCACTTGTGAACCTGTACCAGCCGCTGTAATGTAAATACTGTGAGAGCTATGATAAATATGGATGACAGTTTTACAAGGAAAGGTGACAGTTAATTTACAAATATTTGCAAGGTGATTAAAAAAAAGCTGTTATTTTAAAAGGTACAGTATGTAACTATCTGGAACTTCATCTGCACAATTCCATTGAAATAGAAAGTTAAAACTATACTTAGGAACATTTACCACAAAGACAGTTACATTTTTTTGCTATAATGTTGAACTCTTAATGTCCTCCTTCAGGCCAAATAAGAGTTAGTTTTGTGGAGATGCAAGCCCGCTCTAAGAACGTGCGTTTTTATATCCATTCATTTTTCCCATAGCCTTTCGAAAATTTAAATATTAAAAGTTCAAAGACATTGCAGAGTTTAACCAGTTACGTGGTAACTAATTTCAATAATGAGATTGTTTTAAGTCCAAAAAATACATTTAAAATGAAAGATTCAGCAAAATGCTTAAATAACTTGGTGGTTTATAAAGTTCAGAAACAGATTTTAAATAAAATTATACATCTTGTGGTCATTAGTTACCACATAGCTGATTAGCCCTAAGCAAGCTTTCAAACTTTTAATAAATATATATATATATATTTTTTTTCAGAAAGTCTGTGAGAAAAATGAAAATAAATTTACTTCCAGAACCGGGGGGGTGGCGATAACTGTTGAGCACTATAGGAGCAACACTAAATGAGAGATGACTTTATGCTGTACTGGATTCAAAAACATGTTATTCAAAGGAAGGCTGTCTACAAAAAGGTTCATCAAAACTAATGAAACTAATTTGGAATTTTTACCACAGGCTATTTACAACATGCATTAATTGAAATTCAGAAAGACACTCTCCCTCATCAGAAATACGGTTGTCATGGTCAATATTAGCTATGTATAATTTGTGTACTTCCTGCGTTAATCCTTGAAATATGGTAGTGTGTTTATGTATGTATATCGTCCAGTGTGTGTGCTGAATAGTAAGTGCACACCTGAGTCCTCAGAGAGTTTGCTATTGGAGGGATGTTCCATGTCATCGTCAGACATCTCCATCTCCTCTTCTCGCCTGATGCCCATCAGCTGCTCATTGTGCATGTTTCTGATCTCCTGAAAAGGGAAGTTAAATACTGAAAAAACTGAAAGGTGATCTCTTGAGTGATTGATCTCTTGTCTGTTATGAACATACAATTGGCTAACTGAGTTGAATGCAAGTACATTTACAAAACAAACAAAACAAAACACATAATTTTATTAAGCAAATCATTTGCTATTAATTGTAATGGTTACCTGATTAATAATTGGGTAGTAAGGCACAATGAAACGAGAGTTGTTACTTTTAATGTACATTCTCTTTTTTGACAATAACATTTCTACTTTGAACACACAATATTTTCCTAAGAACCCTTTAACACCAATTAGTATCTTATGACAATAAACACATTACAAAAGGCCACAGTTATGGCTGTGCATTATTTGACATACGTTTTAGTTTTTTCCCTTTTCATTGGTGTCACAACACAGCAGAGATGTGAAGAAAAAACAGGGACACAGCAGTGGTATTGACTTGTGCACAGTATGTGCTTCATGCTTTTCAATGTCATGACGTCAGAGCAATGCCAGTTTCACCTACCTGTTTGTTATTATATACCACAGCTCTAAGCATTGAAAGCCTCAAAACTTACCAATAAAACAAAATCATTTATGATCCATCTGACCCAACAACATTTCCACTTTAAATCTTGCCTTGGAATACAAATTCCAATGTCTTTAGGTGTTAAGATTTACCTGTGCATTGGTCTCACAATGACAAACTCACCACACAGCTTGTATCTGGTCACCAGGATGGAAAGTCAGCGCTTCAGGTTAAAAGGTGGTAGATATTTTTATTGTTATATTGTTTATAGGTCTATGTGTCCATTGTCCATCTTGGGTGAGCAGGCAGAATCTGTACTTACTGCATCGTAGAGTTTTTTAAGCCACCCCCCTCCCTCATGAACGTTTTTGGGCTCTATATATCATCATAAGATATAAGCAGAGCTGACTGAATAACTGTACTAACCTGTACTTGCTTGCGCCAAGCGTCCAGGTTCTTGCGCTGAGCTTTGGTGAAATGGTCCCATGCCTTTTGTTTGGAAGCAGCTTGGAATACAGACACAATCTGTTCAACTGTGGAGGTGCAGGAGGGGGCAGAGAGCATCCACAGGGGGGCAGGAGACAGAGGCAGGTGGGAAGGAGCAGAGTGTGAGAGACTGGAGTCAACTGACGATGCCAACAACTCACCCTTATGTTCTGAGTTTCTGTGAGCTGGAGTGTGAACCACTTACCATCACCACTGCACCGTCCTGTGAAAAACTGCTCACACATTCACAACATTTCCCAACAGTAAAGCAGAGGATAATTATACTTACAAAAGACTGTCAATATTCAAGAAGGTTCTAGGAATCTGTACTCAGATTTAGAAAACCTACTTTGGCATGGCACTTAGCACAAAAGAACTGAGAACCTTGCTGGAGGACACAGTTTGAAGATGCATCAGTGTGTTCAATAGTAAACTGTAAGCAGCTGGTTGGACGTCTCTGTGTGTAAATGTGTGGGTGGAGTTTATAAACCACACGTTTGTTTGATGTGCACTGGGCGTAGTCATCCAAGTGTATGCCAACTGTGCGTAATTCTGTGTATTTGGTGAAAGAGAGAACATGAGTGAATCGATAGCGTCTTCCCAGAACCCTGTAATTTGATAGAGCGGATCAATGATGAAGACTGAGACGATAAGAGTCTAGAGACAGTAGAGATTCTAAAAGCTAAATGTAAGGATATACTGCAGAGCAAAACATTTTGGGAAGTTATTTTATGAAAACTCATTTGAAAGCAGGTCATAAAGAGATTTGGCTATCAGGAAAAAAAATGACGACGTGGTTTAGATTCTTTTCCAACCACATGTATTATTTTTGAACCCTAAACTGCACCTATATGGTATTAAGTAGATGCGGCATTTTGGAGTCAACATGATGCTACTAAAAGAAACATTTTGGCTGGGAAGAATACAACTGGGGTTAAGTGAATCTTGAAGACGCTTGCTATATCAATATGTTATCATTCGGTGTGATATTATTATTCAGTAATTCATGTCCTAGTTTTTTTTTTTATGTCAAAAATCCAGTGCTTATATTAAAGCACATTTACTTACCTTACTTACCATTAGGTCTTAACTGACTGGATTAAAATAATAAATACCCCAAACAAAACAATACTTACACCTTCCAGCAATGACACTTTGGCCAATGTCTTAAAAACTAATAAATATTTAGGTGTTCTGTCTTAAGCAGACACCAAAATAAAGCTAATTTTATTCATTTTCTAAAATTAGCAAACAGTATATAAAATTGGAGACGCTAGAATCTCACATAAAATCACTCACATTGGCCCAGTATCCCGGCCAGTGCGCTCTTGAACTTTTCCTTGGCCTCCTCCATCTCCTTCTCGTGCTGGGCTTTCTCACTCATCAGTCTGCGGATGTGGCTGTTGGACGACTGGATCATAGAGTAGAAGTTGTTGGCGTTTCTGCGATTGACTTCACCTCGCTCCAGCCAGGTCAGGAGCACCCGCACCGCCTCTGCAAACTTCACATCATCTGGAACACATGGGCAGGAGAGGAGACACAACAGTAAGATGCAGCAAGAGGGGAAGTTTGAAAGAATCGTTTTCTGTAAATAAAAAAGGTTTGCAGGCTTTGTACTATGATGGGTGTATGGAACGCAGTACAGAATATTTTTGTTTTAGAAATTAGCATTATATAAATTTATCAAAAATGAAGTGGGACTCAAGACCTAAACTCCACCCACAACCACAATTTAAATACCGTGACTCAAATGGGTAGTGCCTGAAGAAGGGGCGGGGTCTGGAGGTAAAGCAACAGTGTGATCGGTCTGAGAGGTGTAAGCACTTAAAACTCTGACCCTGCAGGCATTTGTTTCTAATGGATGCTAATCTGAGCAGAGGTGAGTGGCCACTGGAGGCAGCACATACTTGGTTTTAGACCACAAATCAAAAGGTATTTTAATAGCATAGCATTGTTTTCTGTCCATAGTTTTTTTTCTTGTGCAAATTTTGTGCAAACTAGATTTATTCACTGCAATAAGGTTGAAACTTACTCCATCTTTGTGCACAAACCTTTGATCTTGTCCCCCAGCAGGCTGCACTCGTGGTCGGAGTAGTGGACGATGGGAGGAGGGGAAGGCGGTCTCAGTCGATCCTCCTCCATCTTGCGTCGGTGCCTCTCCTCTCTGGCTAACATGCGCTGGTGACATTCCCACTCGTACAAGTCGTCTCTGGCCTGGGCAAAGTCCACATGGAGACGCCCGCTGTCCTTCTTGTCTGTGCTGGAGCCCATGCGGATGCGGTAGCCTGTGGAGATTATAAATATACTTTGTAGCATAAATACTTACCCCATCTGCAACCTAATTATTATTGTACATTTGTTTCGATAATAAGTTAACAGGAAACATTTAGAATTAGTGGTAATGATGACAAATGTCCACAATGCGCACTTCAAGATGGTTTCTTGGTTTATACAATAAATGACTGCACAGCTTGAACACTTCAGCGCTTCCAATTCCATCTGTCAACAACAACTGTCAAGTTGACTTCTGACCGTCAGCTTAAACTGACAGCTACTGATAAATACACTGCTTTTAGAAAGACTCTAAAAACATTTGAATCAGTGGCAACATGAAAGTTCTTTCAGTAATTTATAGTGAAACCAAATAATATTTACCTTGAGACTTTCAGTGGCTGTGTTTTAACAAGGACACTACAACCAACAAATGATGACACTGAAGTGGTAGGCGAAGGACAAGACATGCTCTATTCTTGCTCTTATTCTTACTCTTCTTATACTCTCATACTCAACAGCTGGGCACTGTACAGTACAGTAATAAAGCTTTCACCACAAATGTACTGTATTTTACACTGCTGAGAAAAGTAATCGTCCCTAGTATCAAAACATACTAATATTGTGACAACTACATTAAACTACTGTAGAGAGAGCAACTCATAAAGCCCACATCTCTACTCAACCTCCCTCCTCTCCCTCCCTCCTCTCCCTCTGTAGTTTAATGACTGCTTGTGGTTTTACGAGGAAATGATGCCCATTTTAAAATTTAATGAGTAGAATGTGGACATTGGAACAGTGCCCAGTGTTATTCTACTTGTCCAGTGACAACTAGCAACGGTGCCAGCAGCCAAGGCTCTGAAAACTCCGTCAAGGTTTCAAATGAATAGCTGCTTCCCAAATGCGTCTTTGAGTGTTTCTGAAGGGTGAAATTGCAATGTGGAGATCAGACGGAGGCAACCCTAGACTCTAAATATGGTTTTAGAAACACTTTTAGAGAGTTGACATTCCAGCAAAAATGTTATTTCTTTTGACATCAACTTTTTTCTAGGGACCAAGGATGTGACAAAGGTGTGAAGTCGCCTACCAGACAAGTAGAGAGCCTTGTCCACAGTGAACTCCTCAGCAAAGCGAATGTGGCAGAAGTTTTTCTTGCTTTTGCGGATGGCGATGATCTCTCCACATGGACCAAAGACCTCCTCAATGGTCTGCTCTGTGGAATTCTCTGGCAAACCGCCCACAAACACCGTCTTACACCCAGGAGGGCGCTCCCTGGTGGCTGGAGGTGGGAGGTCTGCAAAAGAAAGAAATAGGGAGATTATGTTCTAATGATGCAGTTATGAAAGATAATAAAAAGTTACAGTAGAAAACAAAACTAAAAAAATAATTATACATGTCAGGAAGTATTATTGGGGAAAAAAATGTTTTGTAGCACAGTTTAGTCTAGGCTAACAAAATAATAAGTTATGATGTGAATTCTCTGGGGGAATTTGTTTTTCTAATTCAATTCATTATTTTTACATGTCTAGAATCTAAACATCGCACATGATATTGACAAATGAAAATACATTAAGTGCAAAATAACACTGGACTTCAAAATAACTAACCGAGACTTCAGAACTTGATATACTTGATTAAAATGTAGCAGTTAATGCTTTATCTGACGGAGTTGAATTAGAGATTAAATGAACTCAACCAGGAGCTTTGAAGCAAAATTACTCTTAATATCAAACCAATCTGTCAATGAAAATATGAAAATTCTGACTCACACTAAATGCTTTTTTTTTATGTGGACTTGCAAGCGTCACTGATTCTGCACAGATGTGTTGACTGGTCTAATCTGAATAAATTAGACTGCACGACCAGCCTGCCCTTTACAGTTCTATATAACATGAGTGTAATTGCCTTATTCACTGATCATCAGGTTTCTAAGAGCAAGCAGTGTCCAATCAGCAGGTCCATGGGTCACAATTTTATTCTAATCAAAACCATATGGATACAAAAAAATAATGTCTTTATTCCAGTACCACACTTGGGTTAGAAAAACAAACAAACAAAGAAGGCAGTCATCCAAATACAGATGCTTGTCTCAGCTGGAGGGTTGTTTTGTACTGTGTAGTAAAGCAGAAAGCGTAGGTTTGATATGATCTCTTCTGAAAATAATCACATTTTTAAAAGTTGGGTACATTTACATGGCCAATAAAAATCAGATAACTAGAATAATCTGACCCAATAATAAGATCAAAATTTTGGTGTGTGCTTAAGAAATCTGGTCATCAAAAACAGCTGGCGACGCGTCAGCTAATCAACATCAACATATTTTTAGAGTAACTGTTTTGATTGACTGAAATTGATTTCAAAATAATTCTTTCATTTTTGTTTTTGCTACATTAGTCTGTGTTTTTATGCGTAATTTTCCTGGTCAAAAAATGCAGAGGTGTGAACAATCAGAAAGAAATCAGATTACTCACTTTATGTCACAACACTGGCAAAGTCACATGGTGGAGATGGATTTAAATACTGTTAGAAGAATAAGATGTGTCTACATGCAACGAAGAGATTGAAGTTATCTTGAATATGCTGACAATTTCCATTCTTCTAAGTGCATAGTTTAGGTCATGTGTTTCTTATGTTCAAGATTTTGGATTGGACTGACGGCACTCACCACAGTATAAAAAGGGTACATTGCTATAGTAAATAGTTTACAAACTTCTACTTTGGACTGAGTAAATATTGATGCGGCTGAAGGCGTGAGCACAGGCTGTTTCTCAGTGTGGAATCCGTGGATCTCTTTGACCTGCGAGTGACCACCCAACGGTCCGCTGTTCTGACACTGGTCCTCACCATCCATCACCTCCACAGCACGAACACTTATTATGGTTTGAGGGCTGCGCCGAAAGCCTGCTATTCCGCTGTGAACTTGCAACTCGTACATTTCACACAAAGGAATCTGTCATTGCAACAGCCGCAATTTAACCACGAGTTTCCTTGTTACTTTTTATTCCACAAAGATGTTGACATAACTTTCTATTGCCTCCTCCCGTCACCATTTCATCAGTTAAAGGTCCCATTCTTTCCATGTACTTGAGCAAAATTTGTCTTGCCCCAGTACAGATATGTCGTATAAGCAGCTCTTGAGGTCAAAATATGTCTGTGGTGTGCTGTCTGCATCTAGTTAGAAAGCATTTTTCTGTCTAATAATCAGGAAGTACGTGTTAGCATGCTAGTTGTTGCTAGCTTTACCGTCAAAGCAAAATTCCACACTAGTCATTGAGAATTGTGAAAAGAGCTTATAAAGTCATTGCAGTGAAACATTAGAATGCTTAGAATGTGTAAGGTAAGTGAGGACTAACTTTGTACCTGATTTTTATGGTTAAAAATGTGAAAAACTGAAATAATGGTTTGCAGTGGTCCAATGCCTTTAACCATTTCATTTTTTCCCCCAGTTTTTTCCTGTACAATACTGGTACCTGAACAGTAGATTTTTAAGTATTGAATTCTGTGTTTATTCATTATTCTTCATAAATTCCACTATGTTTTTTTTTTTTTGTGCAGGGACTAGTAACTTTCTTTTGCCTATCTCAGTATGCACCAGGCATAAAAACACCCACTCAAAATCCCCTCAGTGTCCGCCCTCGGCATCTCAGTAGTGAAACCAGCATCCCCTTCTCAACGCCTCCAAACACCAATTTAAATCAGATTTGCGAGATCTGACAGAGTTGAAAGTCTTGTGGGGAACTGCAGCCAAATACAGCCAAGAATCTGTCCTGGAGTCTGCTGCTGATAGACGTACCTAAATAACCCCACAAGAAAAAACCAATGTGTACCATAGTCAAGTTCATTGGCTGAGAGAAATCGGATGTCCTAAAAGCAACACATTTTAGTCCCATTGTAATGATGAGAAACATAACCTATATGAATTTGGTTGCATGATCTGAACTAGTGTTGTTACATATGGTGGTAGGCATAGTTGTAAAAATACCACTTTCAACATTTCCAAAAGAATGGGTCAGGGGAGGATAAAAATTATTAGAGCTGTCAATCGATTCCGATTCAAAATTTTAATAGTGATTAATTGCATGATTGTCCTGAGTTAACTTGCGATTAATTGCATTTAATTCGACCATTTTTAAAGCACACTAATAACACATTTAGTTTTTTGCACATATTTTGCATTTTTCTTGTTTTCTTCTTGCTTACTTTATGAGTGCCTTTATTTGTAAGCATAAATATCATGTAGAAATGCGTTTTGGAAATAATATCTTATATAAGATATTAAATAAGATAAGTTATTATTATACTATGATAATGTGAAGCAGTGACATTATGATATGTCTTATTCATTACTGTCATCAGCATCCATTCATTTAAACACTGCTGTGGCTCTACTGTCAAGTGTTCAACAGTAATGTGTTCTGTTGCTGTCTGCCTCGTTCACAAAGAGGCAGACAGACTGGGATGAACTAGCGAGAAAATGCAATATGAGACTTTTTACTAGCGGAGCATTGACATCTTAAATAGGCGTAACTTGCAGAAGTTATCGTACTTTTGGAAGGCTATTGTTTTGGATAGATGAGAGGACAGACCACGCATTTTGCAAACGTGCTCCAGGACTGTAACATCGAGACATGACATGGGAAATTCTGCTGAATTTGGAGCGCTGATAACCAAAATTAACATGTGATTAATTTGTGTCAAAAAAATGTTGCAGTTAAAATGACTTAGTATTAACGGGATAATAGCACACTAAAACTGACAGCCCTAAAAATGATATATAGTTTTGATTCCACGTCCCAAAATGGGTTAGTGTTATTTAAAATTTGTAAGAACTCTTCTCTTGAAATTACAAGAGGTTTTGACTTTCAGTCTGATTTTGCTGCCAAAAATCAGGACAAAATAGCAGTACATAGAAGTTTGAGGTATAAAACCATAGGGTGGTGGTTGGAAATTGCAGCACAGACGCTTGTTAGCTCCCAAAATAAACAATGACAAAGAGCTTTGGTTTTTTCCTCATCTTTTCTCTCACATCTGCCTTAAGCTGACACAGTTTTCAGCATGTGTCTAAACAGGACGTTCTGAGAGACCTCATATTTACACAACTTACTGGGGTTGGGAGGGAACAGGGTGCAGCTCTTGCAGTGGATGATCTCCTTGACGACAGGTACATCTGGTACTAGACCCAGACCAGGCATTAGTGGATTCATGGACGTGTAGTCAGTCATCATGCCCAGATTCGGATCATAGTCTGGAAAAAAGAGACTAGTAAGAAAATATGGCCACACAAAATAATAATAATAAAAACATTTAAGTAGAATTTGTTACATTCCCTAAGTTTACTTTACATTATGTGTTGCAAGCTGAGTCTGTGGAGTGGCTGTATACATTTCTATCTGGTTAGTTGAGTGTAGGCCTGTCATGATAACAAATTTTACAGTGCGATATATTGCTGAAGTAAATACAGACAATAAACGATAATATTGAAACCAAACGACAAAGCAAAATTAGACCCCAAAAATATTCTTAATGTTCAAAATTGTAAAAAATATGAGCTGCAAAAAATAAACAGCAGAATGAAACACTTAAGTAGTTCGTTTGTATCTACAATGAGTGTTTGTGATTAATTACAAACACTAATTAATTAAGTGATTAATTCAACCGTCTACAGCTCAAACCTCATCGTGGTACAGAAAAGTAACCAAAATTTTCCCACTACTACAAAGAAAAAGTACCATGATAAATATTGACCTCCAAAAAGTATTGTTCCATCTGTCATATATTCAATGATAAGTCGATATAGTATTTATCGTGACAGGCCTGGTCAAGTGACATTTGTTTTGCCCCAGTACAGATGTATTGTAGAATCAGCTCTTATGGTATAAATGGAGACAACATGTTCTTTCTCTCCGCATCGGATTATAAAGCCCTGAAGAAAGCCCCACACGGCCGAAACATGTAGGCAAGTCCCATTTTTACACTAAAGGACTTTTTAATGTTGTCGGAGTGCCTTGAATTTCTCTTTGTTTTCGGTTTATAGCGCGCCTGGGAGAATCAGCTCTGATCGCTAAAAGTTGTGAAAAGTGCTTATAATTATTCATTGTCTAGGAACGCATAAGGTAGAGAGGAATAACTTTGGGCCTCTGCAAACCGTTTATGTCTTTCAGATTTTTAAGACCGTGTCTGTGTAATCCCTCAGTCGTCCAGGCATGATCCACAGTAAAAGAAAAATTCAATTCTGTCAACTGGACAAAAGTTTTAGAGTGAGGACGTTTTGCTGCTCATCCAAGCGGCTTCTTCAGTTCTGGTCAGATCACTGGTGGGACACTGCTTTATATCTACTGAAACCAACACTCCTATTTGTATACAGTTTCTGTTTGTTAGCTAGGACTATTGAACTACACTAAGTGGCACAGTTCACACTTTTAACAGAAAGATGACAGAATTAAATTTTTCTTTTGCTTTTTTAAGACTGTAAAAACCAGGTACGGCGCCATTAAGCATACGAGCACACACAAATCTTTATCTCACACATCAATGCATCCATCTCCATAAATCTGCAAAAAAACACTGCTTTGAAAAGAACTGTCCAATTCCCAATAGTATAGAGAAAATTTGAGAGAGTGTCTATGTAATCCTATCCACCTACACACTGCCAAAAACCTCTTGGCTTTGTTCCAGAGCACCTCTAGAGCACTCAGCAACAAGGGACATGGATTTACTCCAAAATGTGGGGAAACTATCAGCCTCCCAACTTGCCCTGAAAAAACAAAAAAAACAAAACAAAACTGAGCACAAGCAAAACTATTATTTAAATTTCCTATTCATCTCATCCATGCAATGTGATATTTTGTTTGTTTTCCAATTTAAATGCGTGGCTCGGCTCAGCATAACAATGATGGAGTGTTGAATAATTCTAGTCTGGAAGAATTGTTTAAATAATTGACTCCACAATGCTGACATATTGAAAACTGAAAAACAATCCAACAGAACATAAAGCAAAATGGTAAATGGAGCATGTCAGTCCACAGTACATGGAATTCAAACCATTCAGTTTAATACAAGCCATTTGGGAGGTCCGAATGTGGAACTTTAACTCCAAAAGCTTTCCATCTGGTTCTGGTTATGGTCCGGGAGAATCCTGATGAAGGGGGGAACACATCTGAGGTGCTAAACCCAGATGCTGAGTAGCCCAATAGTTCAAACATTTATACTGTGTTTGGGGTTGGCAATGATCAGTAATTACAGACTTACTGCAATGTATTTCACATTACCACTTTGACTCTTGTGGTTAGTCTTCACAGCAAATTTCCTTAAACACAACTAATAGAGCAGTGATCATAGCTGAACGAAAATGCATGTTAACATTGTTGGTTATGATCATGGGAGACCAATCAAAACGGAGTGTATTGTATTTCCCTGTGTTGTATAAATAGGCCTAAGTGTTTACAGGACTAAAGGGGAGAGTGCAGAGTGAGGAGGGGCCGGGTCTGCAGATAAGGAACAGTGTGACTGGTAGGCCTGTCGCGATAAATACTATATCGACTTCTTTGTACTAGTGAGAAATATTTGGTTAATTTTCTGTACTACGATGAGATTTGAGCTGTAGAAGGTCAAATTATGACCCTGTATGACTCATTATAGACGCAAACTAACTACTTAAGTGTTACATTATGTCATTTATTTATTGCCGGTCATATTTTTTAACAATTTTGTACATTTAGAATATGTTTTGGGGGGATAATTTTGCTTTATGGTTTAGTTTCAGTATGATAATTTATCGTCTATATTTACTTAAGCAATATATCGCACTTCAAAATTTGTTATCGTGACAGGCGTAGTGATTGGTCTAACAGGTATCCAAACTTCCAGGCGCTGTACCCAATTAATACTGCAGAACGAGGTACGGTTACACAGCAGTACAAAGTTATGCATTAATTAATGATTCACACTTCCCCAATGCATTCCTAGCATGCTAATTATTCACTGCGATGACTTTATGAGCGCTTTTAACAACTTTCAGAGGCCAGAACCGTCACAGAAATGCCAACTACAACAAGCATGCCAACAGCGCACGTCCCAATTCGCGGACAATAAAGACACTTTATAATTAGATGCAGACAGCGCACAGTGGTCTCATTTTGACCCCAAAAGCTGAATTTACAAAACTAGTTAAATTTTATTACATGACAAAAAATGTGTACAACCCCTTTAAGTTTCTCCTTTATTTATACCAAAATGGCTCACAGGATCCCATCACCGCAGGTCACTTTCCACTCAACACATTGATCAAAGTCTTTTCTCCAGCAGTACATGTATCCTTTTTGTGTGGCCTGAGGGTAACTTGTAAATGTAGCAGGTCTCAGGGTAGTCCCACACGCACGCACACATAAAACATTACTGCAGTGCCCCATTTATGTGTGCCACATTTAAGGCAGTAGCTACGAGCTGTACCACATGTCTGTACCACATGAAGAAACACTGTTAAAAATGATTAGTTTCACTTGTGTTGTTTGTATGACAACTGTGGGGAAAGACAAAGGGCCTATTACTCTTTAATAGATGAGAATAAACACGAATATTAATCAGTGTTGAAACTACTATGCTAAGTACAATTCACAAGTTCTATGTTTTTTGTAAATTTTTTAGTAACAAAAAGGTTCCAAGTACAAATATTTATATAGTCCTTTACAACCAGTGTTCACTTTGTCTGTACTAAGATGAAAGTTGAAGTGTTTATCTTCCTATATTATATATGTATTTGTGCCATATCTATTTCACATAGGGCATAAAAAGAATTGGTGAATCTTCTTTGCTTTGTCTTTTCAAAAACAATATAAAAATGGCTTTCAAAATTGACTTCCATAAACATAAAACCAGATAGGCTTTAAGTTACACTGCTATTTCACACAAGCAACAGTCCAGTTTATTCCTCCAAATTCTGAATCGCTCCAAACCACTTACTTTTACTGACAGAAGACTGGCTGGAGACCTCTCCATTAAAAAGCCCCAAGCATATCACTGAGCATTAGAAATGACTGAATCTCTATAAAAATTTGATTAGTTGCCCAGCCGTATAATTTCACACCACACAACTGGCGAGCAGCGAGAGTGGTACTGGACACGATGTTTTAAGGGCAAGAGACATTTGTTCATTATATCTGAAATCTAGCAGATAAGGGAAATATGCAGTCATGGCATTAAGTGTATTACTATAGTGGAAAACGGTTTCATTGCACAGTATAAATAAACACACTGACAGAAGCCTGGCACACTTCAAATACAAAGAATACATTAAAAAGGAGGCGAGATTTATGAAAAGGCTTTGGGGAACGGCATTTTGCTGAGTACGGTGAAATACAGCGCAGTTTAAGTGTATCAAGATAGAGAATGAGAGCGTACGCCATACTATGTTACAGACTGACAGTTAAACATTTGGTGAGGCAGATAATCGTCCTGATGCATTACCACAATTTGTCTAAGGGTGGCTGATGCAGTGTGACTCAAACTTTCAAAAACCTTCCCCTAAAAATAGTGTTATGTATTTTTATTCCTTTTACTTATCCATGAGAGGTGAACAAGGTCTGTACCTGGCACTAGTGTCTGTGTTCCCAGTCCCAGAGGAGACATCCCCAGGTTGTTCATGGCTGTGGCCCAGGCGCTGGGATCCGACATGGGCATCGCCATCGAGCTGGAGTCCATGGGGATGTTGTGGATCACTTCAGCTGAAACACAGTTAAAATATACATGTATTTAAGGGTATAAATGAATAAGAACAGTGGTGTTTTAGTTACTGTTCCTGTTCTGCCTCAGAAATATTCTCTAGTGTACATAAAGGATCTGTAACTGATTTTAATTTACCCTGTTAAGTTAAAGCTGATAAATATGAAAATACTCAGACTGTAAAATATAATCTATACCAGTGTTTCTCAAACTGTGGTATCTCTTTCAAGTGGTACTTGACAGCTCTTCAGTATCTGGGTTTAATGTAGAGTTCATCTGATCACTTTTTTGCCTTCCTTTGGATAATTTCCTGTTGAGACTACAGTGGAAATGATGTAATCCACTTTTCGACCTGGTTTAGCCCTGAATTAGACCTGGAATAATCATGTTATATACTTGATTTAGATCTGGTGGTACTCGAAAAGCAAAATCTTTTCTTTGATGGTACTTGGTGTAAGAAGTTTGAGAGCCACTGATCTATTCATATTACCTAGCATTTTCTCAAGTAATAACTAATACAGAAGCATGGTGCAATATCACAGTGTAGAAAGGACTAAAGGTGCAGGGCTAAAAGTTCAAACTAAAACATGTTCCTGACTTATGGTTTGAAATAAGGTACAGGCCTTAACTGTAGGTGTAATATACTGTATGTGAAGGAAGACCAAGTGAATGGGCACAGAAATAACAAGCAAAATTAAATTAAAACATATGCTGCTATTGTTGCAGTTAGACACAGATTTGATAATTCATCACATTAATCAGTGAATATCTCTTTATTTGATACATAACTGACATATTAAACAACGAGTGAGTGACAGACCATCTGCAGCTAATCTCTAAGAATAATGAGGCAGCAAGCTATTTTAATGATGAGTATGTGTAGACTGGACTGGTGACATCCCCCTTGTCTACATCTGTCCAATTAGAAATCTCCTCACTGTCCTGTGTTTGTGTCACTCCAGAGGAAATGCACTACAGCTGGGAAATCTGTACACAACTGCGAGGAACAGGAGAAAGCTTTGTCATTAGCAGGCACAATTAGCTAGGCAGAAGGTAGAATTTTAGTGATAAACTGATTTGAATAGGTGTTACATGTTAACAAGCAAGAAAGATGTTGCAGGCTGAATAAGAAATCCAATTATTTCTTAATAAGGTGATGTGCTGGCACCATGGTACAGCAATGTTGGTAACATGTAACACACAAACAAGGCAGGTTATTTGGAGCCCAGACCCATATTCTCATATTATATTGAACTGGTGCAATTATCAAATCGCAGAGGCTATTTAGATAATAGAATGTATTATGCAACAAACAAAACATCCTGTCTTGTTCATTAGTTAATCAGTAAAAATTTCAGTCTTCTCCCCAGTGTTATTGCTCCTGGAGCTGATTACAATGTGCACTCAAAACACAAATGCACCAAATAGTATTTTAAACATACTGCAAATCTAATTGCATCACTAAAAATACTTAATTATATATATAGTTTTCTCAAAATTGTACAACACTAACTGGATAATCAGTAAAAAAAAGTCAATATTTATGAACTTACAGATGTAAGTTCATAATTTATTTTTTTTACCAGTAGATGGCAGATATGAAGCCTGTTCCCCCTCCCCGCTCCCCTCACCTGGCCTTTGTTCAGGCTCACCTGTGCTCTCGGCTTACCTCTGCTCTCTGGTCTTCCGTCAGACCAATGCTGGCACACTATCGGACAGAAGTAATGTGGATACCATCTAGTGGTGATATGTGAGAATACAACAGGGCCGGGTAGGCCGATTTAAGTACAGGCAGTAGCTTTAAATAATTTCAAATCTAAAATTACAATACAACAACTTTATTAGACATATTTTGTATGTCAGGTTTAATGGCCCACAACAAAAAACATACCTTTATGATTCAGCAATACTTGTAAGCGACTGGTAGGAGGCAGTATTGTGTTAAAATACTTATTTCCCACACAGAGAGAACAATCAGAACAGTGAGACAGACTTGATTTACAGTGGAAATGGACAAATGCAGTGGAGTGTGAAAAAAGCTGTTTGTGTCTAAACTGTTTGGTTCAGACTGTGACAGGGATCAATGCGACATCAACTCCGCAGAGCCAGCCTGCACACATCACACACTGCTAACTGGGTCCACCCCGCCTACAGTTCACTCTAATCAGTTTTAAACCCAGAGTTTCGTAAAAGTGCACTATGTACCTTTTCAGGTGGACGAACCGAAACCTTCTTGTTGTATTGGAGATAATATTGCTTTGCCTAGAATATTTCACAAAGCATAAATGTTATCTTACTCCATGGAGACACTGCCAGCTGCAGTATTTTCGTTACCAATAAAAATGCCTGTAACTGAATACATGCAAGATATATGATGTGGACCATTCCAGGCACAGCAATAACATTTAAATTTAAATCGAACATTTAAAAGCTAAAATAGTGCTGCTCCAATGAATGTGCTGAACTGTATGTCCTCTGTGAAGTACTGGATTTTTTGCTTAAAATATTTATTTATTCTAAAATTAGTAAGGTTAAGGTAAGGTAGCTCAAGCTTCTGAAATATGTCCAGCTCAAACATTGATGATAAAATAAAGCCAAAATAACACACATGGATGAGGAGACTTGAGGAAAGACAACACGTGGAGTAAGTGTAGATTAAGAATCAAAATAGTCATGTTTATGAGCAGTGCTGCAGTATCAAGTATGAACCAGTTCAATTAGAAAGAACAGCTGTGGAGTAGCCTGTAACCGCTGCCACATGTTAAGACAAGGACAACCATGGCAAACTAAAGACTTAATGAGTGCGTCTAAGCAAGAACACACCTGAGATGTTATGATTCAGCAACAGATGTGAGTTCTTAAGGTGTGGTAGGGAAGTCATAAAGCTAATCATTAGATGTTTCAGTAAGCAGCTCATATTTCCTGCCACACACCCAGAATAATTTAAAAAGATCTCAAAACATAACCCTTAACATGACTTTTGGTAGACTGACTCGCAATAGTGTTGTCATGATACTAAAATTTCGAATTCAACTTCGATACTAAGGAATAGACTCGATACTCAATATCGATTCTGATACGACGATGATAATAAAAAAACCACTCTTTCTTTAGAAATAGAATGTTGAAGAATGTTAGTGATACTTTTGACTTTCTTTAGACAATAGAATGTAATTTTCAATGTTAAATCGTAGTACTTTCTATTATATTACCATTTGGTCTTACACGTGTAATGCCTTAGTCGTCCAGGTAGGTTCCATAGTACTTCATACTCTTTGTGGTTTTGTTCTGATACAGCTCAAGGTCATTCTAAAGCTATTCAGGAGAGGTTCATTCCTGTCCTTTGAATGTGACTTTTTTAGTGTTGATACTTTGCATATTAACAATGAACAAGGTCGAAAATAGCTTTGGTTGTGAAAATGATCTTGCTACTTGGATTGTAAATTCAGTGTACTGTGTTGTCTTAAAAGTCTCTGCTGTTTAACGAAGACCAAAGACAAACAGGATTCCTTAAGGACAACTGGATACCGTATAAAGGTAAATTGGACTGAGAGCTTGTGTACCCTCTCTTTTGAAGTGTACTGAACATTGAACAGGCACCAGATCCTATAAAGAGCTGCAGTTGCCTTCAGTTGCCTTGTCACCCAGGCAGCAGAGGACACATCAATAGAATTAAGTGACTCCAGACTTTTTTTTTAGCCAAGACGATGAAGAATGTTAAGCAATTTACAGCTAATTGTGTGTGAAATAACTCCATATGAAAATGCATGAGATAATGACATAATCGCCAGTCGGGAGAAAGAAAAACACGCACATGACATTTAGATAAAATTGCATCTCCTTGTAGTCAGCTAAGAAGGAAGAATTCATCTTTTTAGCAACTCAGATGAGATCATCATCTTGGGTTATGAACCTAACAGAAGGCAACAAGCAATGGTTTAAGAATTCATATGAGACTATCCAACAGTGACCTTCAGTGCTCCACACTTTTATTGAGTTATTGAGTGAGGGAAGGATATAGTTTCAAATCTGAGTCTGAGTCTGTTATTATTGTTGGAAGATGGTTTTATTTTATTTTTTAATTGAAAAAGACAAGTGTTTTCTTCACAAGATGGATCTTGTTATCTGGAGTAATAAGCTTTCTCTGAAGAATCGACAGCACCCACAAAGGTCAATGCAAAGAGACTGGGCTGGTGAGAAAGTAATATACTGCTATATTTTTATCAGTGTCCACTGGCATTTGGGAATTATTAAAAGATCTTTTGTATTCATTTGTGAAAGGTATGCATTTTACATTTAAATCTAAAAACACATACTAGAGATGCATAAATTATTAGATTGACAGAGTTCAATTCCTGATGTTACTAGAGCTGCCTGTATGTACTCATAGTTTAAATAAAAAGACAGTGAAGTAGTAGTACCTGAGGGCAGAGTGGATCTCTTCCTCTTCTTCGTGTTCTCTGCTCCATTCTCTAAAGGAGGACACTCGCTCACCAGTGGTCCAGCGGTGTTACTGAACTGCAGAGGCTCATTGTTGGCCGCTGGATCAAAGGGCAGAGGGTTGAGTCCTGCAACGGACAACAAAAGATGGATCATTTTAGATTAGCCATGCTTAAAATTCATTTTAAATTAAAATTCACACATACCTTTTTATGTTACTTTATTGACCCGTTTCTTATGTATGGTGTTACTGTGGGACACTGGTTACTGGTTCCCATTGCAGGTGTGGTTTGTATAATGTATAGTGTCTCATGTTGAGTCTGATGGATGGAGTGTTTAGGTTTCACATCTGGACAGAGAGGGGAGTATTTTTGGGAGGGTCGCCGCCAGAGGAGGAAGGGAAGAATAAACACCAGGAGACTGGGTGGAGACACGACAGCCTCGAGAACATAAATGGAATGGAAAAGCTAGAACTCTAGGCCAAACTTTAGCCTGCCTTTGGATGATATAGTGGGTGGAGACCAAATAATGGCCTGTCTTTTATCACAGAGGCATTGCCCATTGATGGTACATTGCAGCGCGTCACTAGAACACAGTGCATGGTTCAGAGGATGTCTCAGTGTGGACGGTTAAAGGAAGAGTAGACGTGAACATGGGGCAAATAGACCACTGTGCTCATTTGTCTGAGCGAGGGACAGAGCAAACAAGGACATTACTATTTCCAACATGGTAAGAGATTGCTGTTTTGTATTGCACAAAAATAAAGTTATTTCTTGTTCTGGTATGTTTCTCTGTTTTGGAAAGGAAAAGATGCATTATTATGCTAAATATTCCTGAGATGTTTCCCACAATTTATTTTAAAAACACTTGTGACATTGAACATCAGGTTTTTGGTTGAATTAGTTGAGTTATTCTCAATGAGATTTTGTCAGTGTGGCTTTCATTCAAAACCACCGGAATGCAAAGTGACATGGTGAGTGACAGTGTGGTCTAGCTGATCCCAGTGTGGGTCAGCAGACTTCTGTGTGATCAGGATCCAAAATGACCCTGGACTCTCATAGGGTTACTGATAAAACAGTCACAAGACCTCTGGGACTAAAGGCTTTGACACTGTCTGTCATCAACACTAAATGAGATATTGCACTGTTCAGAGAAGGCTTGGACACAATGCTACATCATGAGGTCAAAGATATCTAAAAAAGGCACCGACCGCCCATAACATACAGATAAACAAGGTGTTTGACTGATGGGGCTTAACACGGGACTCTGAAGCATGACAAGCAGCTATGAGGCTATTAGCCAAACTATTCACTTCCTGAGTATTTATAGAGACAAAAGCACTGCAGTTCATGTAAGTACACACTATAAACAAGGCTGCACACTATTCACCGCAGGCTATACTTATTAAAAAAAACTATTTTAAGAAAAAAAAAAACTGAATGGATAAGAGGTGCCTGCCCTGAGTTTGAACCATGCATAATTGTTATGAAGCAGAGTAAAGATGTTGTCAGCATGCACCCAGAGGACAACCGAAGTTGTAACTAATGCATTCAGTTGGTCTTCATTTTTTCACTACAATATCAAAAACCATTTGACAGTGGAGCGTCAATCAAAATGCAGAGGAGCTCACAAAGAACATAGGACTATTACAGCATTAGTGAAATGAGACGATTCCTCTTTAGATCTCTGTGGTTTGCCCAAGGCTCCGGGAATTCACTGAAGGTTAATTTATTTAAATCTTCATAAACTCATTTCCGTGGATAGCATTCTAATCCTCTCTCCACTGTCAAAGGCCTGTGCCCTTTGCTGCTCTGATTGAATGACTGTGTGTGTATGGTAATGAGACAACAGCAGCTGATAAGGTCATGTCTGCTAACACATGCATGCTAAATTACCTCTGATAGCATGGGCACAACAGCAAAGTTTTAAGTTGACATGACGCCCATGTTTGAATGGATTTTGATTCTTGCTGACTTGCAGTTGATTCAGAAGGTTTTTAGAGCTCCTTATATTTCTGTAATATGTTGTAACCACTACTAAATCTGATTACATTCAGATTTTGTATAACCAAGAGCTGTTTCTTCAAACAAAGCAGACAAATGGAGAATCAAACCTTAGAGCTGATCAGGCTAATAGTGACACTGGCTGACCTCCTCATGGTCAATGTGCAATGTGCAGATGGAGCAAAGTTTCAAAGTCTTCTATTGTAGGTTAATCTAGCATACCACATTACAATCCAAAGAATTAAAAAAAGGCTTGAAAACATGTAATGGAACAACGGTAGTCTGACTCCTCTTATTTTTAATGGCCCAGCTTAAACATGCTTGCAACCTTGCCTTCGGCCAGTTCCAGCCAGTGACACGCTGCCATGCTAAATGGATTAGCTTCTAGGTAATGTTTGCAACCAGAGAGCTCCAACACTCCTTCTCTACCACATACACCACACGCACCTCATTATCATCAGCTGATCAGCCATCCTGAAGAGCTTTAACCCTGGATTGTGCTAATTATTATGCATCATTTTGTCATGTAACATAGTTTAATGCTTATATAAAACAGTATATTCACTTTTTCTCTTAACTGTCAAATGGTAAAATGTTCACATTTATATAATGCTTTTCTATCGTCAAGGCACTCTACCAATTTAGTAAATTCACACCTTAACAGCATCCCAGCAGTCCTATTTTGATGCATAAGATGCAATTCCTTTGTGTGCCAATTAATACTTGAGAAAAAGCATTTGTTGTTTGTTATGTTGCTTTCTCCTGCTTAGAAAAATCTGAAGGCCACTATGATAAGCAAGTCTCCAACCAAATGTTTCAGTCTCTTGAGTTACAGTGCGGAGATTTCAGTGCCATCTTCCTTCTCTTTGTGAGCCAAGACTCCTCGTCTCATAAGTCTTGTCTTTGTTGCTGTTGATTTGTTTATCTGCACATAAATTGAAAGTAACCATATGGACACCTGCCATTCTCTTTTGTAGCTTTTGTATCCATCTTTTGTAGCTTTTGTATCCATCACAGCAACATTCTCCAAAGCTAGAAGCTCTGACAGAAGCATAGATCCTAGCTCAAAAAGTACTCAAATGAGAAACTTTGTCAATTTCAAGATAATTCAGGCCTACCAATGGCATGATTAGGCTTGATGACACCATTTCATATTTTCACTTTTGTGCATAAAGCTTTTGTATCCATCACAGCAAACAAACTACATTACAAAACTTACTGAAGCATTCTTAAAAGGTGCTTTACGTAACTTCCTGGTGCGAGGGTCCGCTACCTGCTGGACTTGTTAACTCTTTGCCCGAGATGTTTCTCAACATGGTATTAATCTTGGCATAGCATTTTGCCTTTATTCAATAAGAGGCTATTTTATTAGTCAAAAAGCATGCTCGCCTCTCCATCGATTTGACTTGTAATTTGGCCTGGTAGTGTCATATGCAAACTGCGAACATTTTAGAAATGGCAAAAACATAGAGACAACCAGATAGTAGACCCTCCACCAGAAAACTTACACAGTGCACCTTTAAAAGTATTCTTTCCTTATGACTAGAAAATGTATGCCACTATGGGAAAAAAGTCAAGTCCATTTGGAAATTGCTAAGTACATTATATTTGGAGCTGTCAAATAAATAACAATATTTAGTCACACTTGAGAGTGCAAATGGAGCCTGCGGCTGAGAATGTTGTTGCCTGTTGTTTTGACTGGGGGGGGAATAAGAGGAAAGGTGTGTCATGTACAATAAAAATGTTCCTAGAGACAATATCCCAGACACTGCCTGCAGGAACTTAAACCAAAAGAAGAAACTACACAGACGTATGCCAACACAAGAACATAAAGAGTACTGCAAGACAAGAGTGACTCAGCTTTTAATTAAGACTCAAGTGATAACAAGTTCTCCCAAACCCAAGAATGTTCCATCATAAATATTTTGTCTCAGGTGCAAATTGATGAATTTTGCATGAATTTCTTCTTCTTATAAAGCATCACAGACAGATTTGAAACTGAGGTTCAAGTAGCGTCAGCTAAAATGACAGAACTAGTCACTCTGAACAAATTCTTTTTATATCTAAGAAAACAAAAGAAAATCAAACAAAAACAGTTGAAGTAAAAGGTGAACTAAAAATGGAACTAAAAGATTTGGTTGCACACTCGCCTTCAAACCCTTATATCCAATGATTTAGTGGCTAGTCTTTCTGTTGAGACCCGTTTGACAATTGCAATAAAAAGCTCACCGCCTAAAGTCCAGAGATGACCGACTGTCATCTCTCAAACCACTTTTACATTCCCAGCTGCTTCCACTATTTCCAACGCCTCTCAGGGGACAAGCAACAATAACTTGACGTATGGTCCCAATGATAATGTTCCAAGTGTTCGCGGCGACTCACATCTTAACTGATTCGCAATGAGCATTAGCAGGAAATGGCCTTCGTAGAAAGCAAATGAGCCGGTTATGGCAGGCTAAAAGGCAAGCAAAGGCTATATGAGGTTATGACAGGAAGATCCCTTTAAGCCCAAGCTTCATTCACATGTTGAGGATGTATCGAAACTCGAAACGAAGCTCACATTATAATGATTTTATATACTACTGTTTCAAGTGTAAAGCTATGGAAATAACATTAAATGAGGAGTAAAAATTCTCAAAGTCAGGAGATTTCATGCAAACCCTACTGTCAATGTTAGTTCAATCTGGAGCTATAGCTGACTAAATGGAGGAAATATGGCTGCCAATTTGTGCCAACCATTGACCGCCACCAATCACTCTCTCACTCGTAACACTTACACATGCAACGGGGTGAAGTGTCTTGCTCGAGGAGACCACAGTATGCACAGCTCAGAGCAATGACTGAACTACCAACCTTTCAGTTACAAGATGACAACTATCTGAGGCAACGTTGGCCCATAATAGTATATATACGTGTTGATGATTCTAAGCTCAACACACATCAAGATTCCCAAAGCTGTCCAAGACTTTCTAGTTTACGTAAAGAAGCAGGTGTTCGGCAGTTCCTCCAAAGTGAGCAGGTGAAGATGCAGCAGCAGATTTTTTTCCTAACAGTGAGATGAGGATCTATACAAGAAAAAAACCATTTGAACTGAACTGCCATGAGGGAGTTCAATCTCCATTTCATTCAACAGGGCACAGATTCTAAAAGCAAGAGAAGGTCAGGTGTCAGGTGTGCAACTGTCATTCAGAGACTTTCTGCTTTAACCAGGGCTAAAGAGGTAGTCTACCTCTATTGATGGCTTGACCTACCTTCTGCTTTGGCTAGTGATGGCAGATGACAAAATGGCAGATATTCAAAATACTATATATATATAAAAAAGAAAAAAAAAAACAAAACACAGACACACAGATCTTGCAGTTGTTATGAGCACCAAGGAGGCCATTTTGTCTTGCAAGTAGGGATGGGATAATAAACAATAAATAGATGAGTTTAAAAATAAAAGTTGTTTAAATATGGAACTTATTCATAATATTAAAATTATAACTATTCACGTCAGTAACTGTAATAATTATCATGATACAAATGGTTGATCGAAATTATTTTGGCCAGGATAATAGTAACACCCAATTTCAATATCGTTCCATGCCTACTTGCAAGTCCACATTTATTTAGAGTTAAATCTTCCCATTTGTTATTTTCGCCATTACTTTAGTTGATAAAGCACGTTAACCTACTGTTCCTTGGGACACTGCAACTGGGCCCATGATACTCTGCTGCTTCATAATCAACTTTCAGCTGCATAAAAATTAAGTATGATCAATGATTTCGAGACCTTGACTTTTACATGGCTCCTCATTGAGCACAAGAAACCTATTCACGGCGTAGTCAAAACAAACAAGTCGAAGACGGTGTTAAAATTAGCATTGGGGATCGAAATTCTAACATTGTATAATCATGTCTGCTGGAGGATTTGTCGCATATAAAACTGCAATTACACTTGAGAACAGATGTCTGGTCTCAGTACGCTGATGACCACTAATGAGATTCAAGCAGAGGACTGAATTTGGAAACACGCTGTAAGTTGAGCAAATAAGATGAATCCCTTTCATTAACTGGAGGCTGTGGGCTCTCCTGCCATCCCAAAAGTAATTGCCTGGTCTGGTGGGGAGATTAAGGCGAGGGGCCAGACTTCACTGAACGGGCCTCTCAAGTTTGATTACCAAAATGCCAAAATAAATGAAGTGGTAAAGATCATGCAAAAGGCTAACAGTGGAGGATATAATCTGGCTATAGCTCTCCTGTCACTACTCATTATATCTGTATAGAACTAGAATTTTTTAAGACTGTGCAGTGTAAAGGATGTAGTTATTATCTTGGCATAAACAACTGTACATTTACATAAAATATACTCCAATATTTGTTTTATTTATACATAAACTAATCTTTTATCTATCTAACTAATCTTTTATCTTTAAACCAAGGAAAATACAATGTAAAATACAGAGTAAAATGATACACAAGATTTCTGTTGGTAAAATGATGTGTTTCACTATGAATTTTTTAATGACTGTTTATTATAATTATGTTCTCAAATGTAAAAGAAAATATATAATGGTATTGTACTTTTTCTTATATATGTTTCATTTATAGTGGAAACAGATGGCTCAATGCTTACAAAATATTTTTTACAAATATGAAAATCTACTTTAAACTTTAAATCAATTTATGGGGATTGCAGTAGATTTTAAAATATGGACATGAATATAGGCAAAATGTTAGTTATTGGAAACAACTGCAAGTCAAATACTGCCTGCATCTGTACTGGCTGAAAAAAAAAAAAAAATCCATATTGGACCATCCCCAACAGGTTTTCCCCATTATACCTCAGAGAACTAATAAATGCCTAATGCCTAATATCTGGGAGCCTGTGTAGAGGGCTCTGGGACTGAAGGCATGGAGCTGCCCCTGGAGCCAATTTTCTCTCCGTACAGCCTCGGTCCAGAGCGCACACTAACAAGCTGAAGCTCTGCACTCATCAGGAGTATTGGGACACACACAAGAGGCTTGAAAAATGCATGATGTCGGTGCCGCCCTCAATTTGTATAATCTTCAAATTGATCTACAGCCCTGACACAAATTAAAACAAGCAGCGCTGATAGTAGACATTCCTCAGTGAGGTTATATACGGTAAGATTGTTTTTTTACTGCATGGTCATCTATGTAATTTATTGACTTTCTGAGAGTTTAAATATCCTCTTCTGAATTCCACATGCTAGTTTCTCATCACAACCGAGCTCCATCTGACAAAGCTCTCACCAGTCTCTGAAATATGACCCATAAAACCCAGTGGCACTGTAAACCCAGAGCCAGGGCAGATTTGTGAATCCAATTACCTCCTGTCTGTAATGGATGTGCTCAGACTCACACACATGAGGTTAAGTCTGCTTCTGTCAGCATATGGCCTTATGACCACAACCTCCACCAGGATGCCCATTCTGATCCAGAGCAAGTTTAAATGACTGTGGATGAAAAACATATGTATAACAAAACAATGTCAACATGGACTTGGAATCGTGTGCATGCAATCATCACTGTGTTGATATGGTTGGAATTAAAGTGGGTCCAAACAGCTAAACTACAACTACACTGCAAATAGAGCTGCTAAATTGGGCAGTACCTGGAGGACTAAATAAAAGAGTGAGGGGAGAGGAGGGGCAGGGTCTGGACGCATGAGCGCTTTACACTCCTGCAGCCAGGTGTTTGTAATCAGAAACACCTGGGTGTAATCAGGGCACTCCCATGTGATGTCACATCGGACTATAATTGGTGTGGCCACTAGGAGGCAGCACACACTCAGTTTTTGACTGTTTTTGAACGCAAAGCTGCAAATTGACCTAGTTTGCACAACAATTGCAAAAAAAAAAAAAAAAAAATGACTAGGAACAGTAGACAGTCCTATTAAAACACCTGATGCTCAGGTCAGACAAAAGGTTGATTTAGTGTTTAGCCTCACTTTAAGCATGAGCATTTACCAAGTAGGGCTGTGCAAAGAATCTAATTTTTATGATTATTAGTGTAAAGTAGTGTAATAAATTGTGTAATTGAGTAATCAAGATGATTAACTCTTAAAAAGGTACAGTCTGTAGCTTTCTGAAGGTCGAACGTCACCTGCATGATTCCATAGAAATAGAAAGTTAAACAAATCTTTGGAACAAGCAGGAGCAGGCCCTCCTCGAAACCAAGTAAAAGTCAGGTTTGTGGAGGCATAAGCTGCTCAGTCACATTTTTCAGTGGAATAGACACAACCAAAATTAATGAAAAAAAAACATGCTATTATTATGCAATCTATTTTTAGCTAAAAAGTTACATACTGTGGCTTTAAGTGTGTTCAATGTGCGATGTTTCCTTGAGTGGAAAAGTTGCTCACAGATTGTAATAAAGCACATTTAACAGTATATTTCTGTGAGATACCTCACCTACTTTCATTTCATGGGAGCACATTTTGAACAACAGACTTCATACAGAAAACCTTTGTATTTGTTGGAATTACATATTGGCCTATAATGTCCCATTGTATCCCGTCTTGATATGATCATTCTCAGGAACATTTATTCATTCACAATCATGAAAAGCCAAAAACAATATTCCATTCATCCTTTTTTGCAAACTTGGCTTTAGTGTTGCGTAGAGAATGCCAACTTTGATTTGAACCAACAGGTGCTGTGGTGCACTGGGCTCTGAAGACTGTTTCAGCATTTTCTGAGGCTGCCTGCATCACATTAACCCTAGAAAGACCAAGACACCCACTGTGAAGGAAACTGTGTAACACGAAGCCTCAGCAGTAACTAGAGTTTCTTTTACAAACAAGAAATAATCTTTACCAGACGTGGTGCTGCTTTTACAGAACACAAACAGAACATGTCAAAGTTTAACATTCACAGTAAATTATTCCATGCCATAAAGAAACAAGAGGAGAGTCGTAGGTTGTAGATTTGTTGCCAACTGCCAAAAGAAAATATAGGGAAACCAGCGTGAGCTCTCTGTGAATGAAACAAAACATCTCCTGGTAGATTTTTCTTTCGTTCACATAAAACAAAAGTGAAAAAATATACTAATCCATACAAAAACTAGCATAAAAACTGGACTCAATTAGGCCTGTCCCGGTAACAAATTCGGAAGTGCGATATATTGCAGATGTAAATATAGACGATAAACGATAATATTGAAACTAATTTATGCCACTGACATAATAACCCATTTGAACCACAAAAACTATTCTAAATCTAAAATATTGTTAAAAAACATGAGGTGCAACCCATTTGAACCACAAAAACTATTCTAAATCTAAAATATTGTTAAAAAACCATGAGGTGCAATAAATAAATAGCAGAATGAAACACTTTAGTACTTAGTTTGTATTTGTAATGAGTCATACAAGCTATTTATTCAACCTTTTATGGCGTAAATCTTGTCATATAACCAAAAAAATTAGCAAAAATTTCCCAGTAGTGCAAAGAAAATGTACACACGATTGACCCCCAAAAAAATTGTTCCAGCTGTCATATATTGAACGGTAAGTCGATATAGTAATTATCATGACAGACCTAGAGTCATTAGGTCTTGAAATCGGTATAGAGTATCAAGTCTGTTCCTTAGTATCGAAATCCACTTTTGGTATTGTGTCAACACTATTCACATCGTTATAATGCCTTTGGGGTGAAGCGATATTGCGATAAATACTTTTGGTTGCTACTTTAGTCTTAAGCCAAATGGTAGTGAACTTGTGAATGGCCTCAGCTGATCCTGCCATAATCATGAAACATAAAGAGCCCCAAGTTAACCCCTGTTCTGACCTCAGCCGCATACCAACCCTCCAAAATAGATGAGTGTGTATAATTTGAAGTCGACCATCACACTGGTTGACGTCTATTATTATCTCTGTAATTGCTGGTCTCTCACTGACAGACACTGGAGTAAAAAGTTCAATGGCGTCTAATGAACCAAAAAAAGAGCACACTTATTCATCAGAATGCACAAGTCCTCAAGAAGCCAGCAAACATCAAGTACAGGGCTTCCTTTAAGTCCAAACACCAAACCATTCAGAGCAGTTTGAATATTTAACATTTTTTCTGGCCATGAAAGACCGTGCACAGTGGGCATCTGTACAAGTCAATGTGTTCATGTTTAAGCAAGAAACCCCAACCCAAAATGAATTCACCACAAAAATCTTCCGAGTCCATGGAAAATTCCTAGGATGCAATTTTCAGTTCTTCAAGTGGTAACTTCTCATGCATATGACTCTGATAAAGGCCTGCCAACCAATCAAAGCATTGCCTTCAACATACTCACTTCAATCCAATTTAACTAGAACTTTTTTCTCCAAAGATAACAGTGAATTTTAACGTCAAACCTTATCGAAGACTGGCCAGTAAGGTTTAGTGACAGCAGTCGTCCATCACACCAGATGCTTTACATAACTCATTTGCGTATTTTGACCCTCCCAGTGAAAAAAAAAAACAAAAAAAAAACATTTGTAAAAACAGATCAGGTTAATACTCTCTCCAGGGGCACTGCCTTCTTGCATTGAATGACAGTCCAGGGAATATGACCTCAAGCGTCAGCACTGTGCAGTTAGGTTTTTTCAGTTGCTTGTAATATAGCATAGCCATAGTCTTAATTTCGGGGCAAACAAAGTCAGTCAATTTGGGTTGAGTATTTTTCTAAAACCTAAGTCTAGTTGTCAAGACAGCTTCTGTGAAATATCCTGTCATTTTTGTTGATGTCGGTCAAAAAAACGCAGAAAAAAAGAGCATAAGATCTGGAAACATGGGTTGCATATTAAACAACAATATTACAATACTGAGTACCTAGCTGATTTCCATGCTGTAATAGGCCTGAAATAGTAACAGAGGTACTATATTTTAGGCTTTGTAGCTCAACCCAGACAAATAGTGGTCCAACATGACATTCCCTGCTAATGAGAATCCAAATATTATAAAACTCTTCCTTATAGCAACATGTACAGCCTTTCAGTCTCTTCGCTCCAGCAGTTGCCACTATCATGCACCATTAAAGGTAATCTACAAAAGCTCTTGATGGACTGCACTTTATCACAGAGACCAGTGCAGTGTGGAGGTACATGCCTGTTACAAGCTCTGATCACTTAATGATTAGAAGCATGATTGTCTAGAAGAAATAAATATGAGGGGTGGGGATCTATTTGAAATACAATGAAAAATAAGACCACACGAGATATAAATGACTTAAATGATACATTTTACATTTAAAATGAACTCAAAATTATGCAATAAGACACCTGATGCTAAATGTATCGATTCATTTTGACAGAAGATTTTGACAGAGTTCAAATAGAGCCACAAGAAGAAAAAAAAGCCTACATTTCAATAATTTTTACAAGAGTAACTCACACTTACGATACACTCACTTCCTCCTCAAATGTGATATCCATCAAGAGAATCATCTTCCTTATTATGCTGCCAAATCGTTATTAAGGGTTTGGCTTCTGTTTAAATACAGAATAGTGTCTCAAATGTGACCGATGCCCATGTGAAATCTATACGTCCATCCTTAAAACGAAGCAGAGGGTGTGCGTCAATCAACATTACAGGTATGGTATGGCAGTTTCGAATCATAAAGCGCAGCATTGCATACCAAATAGTTGTAAACATGTCACATCAATGTGGAGCAAGGGGAGAAGCGCACCCAGGACGCGTTTAAGCAGCTGAGCTGGTCAATAAACCGAGCAAAATTTAGAACAACTTCTGCCTACACAGTATAGAAGAAAGAAAATCCCCACCGCCACATCCTAGAACAGCCTAAGCGCTTCATGGTCTGAAGCAGAAGGGTACGATCATTTGTGCGTAACTGGAGAAACATTTGATGAATAAAAGCAGTGAAACTGCTAAAATATACCTGTGTACTGCAAGAGAAACATTGTCCAAAACGGCGACGCGCGCTCCCCGTTTGTCCTCCACACGATGTAAATCCGCGAACGGACGCAGTCTGTATCTGTTGAGTCAGTACACTGTGCTCCGCGCCGCTCGGCAGACTGGACTGCAATGAGAGCAGCCAGTCAAAGCAGGACCTTTCAGCGCGCACCCGCCCTCCCGGCGTGCCCCGCCGCTCCAGTCACATCACACCGAAGGAGCAGCGCTGTGTGTGAAGGGGGTGATCTGTGTACAAGGGTCCGTGTGAGAGCCCGCCCGTGAACGCAAACCCTGCAATCTGCTGATGTTCTGTTATGAGGCTCGTGCTTCAACACAAAGACGACGTCCCCATCAAAATTACTGCACGGCATTTAATGTTCCATGATTGACTTCAATCCCCAAGTTTCTACAGCTGAGCCTAATGGTGTCATTCTCTAGACCACCACTGGGAGGGGGAAGAGAATCAAGAAAAGCACATGGAAACAGTAATGAGAAGCCTTCAGCCACAGTGAATGTGTAGCTACAGCTGATGATAGATGTATTAAATGTGTTCCAGCACCTAGTGCTACGAGCGGTCTTATCCAAAAGATCAGTAATCCATCAAAGCTAAATGATTTAAGTTACTGCTTTTATATTATTTCGAGTAGCATCACATATCAAGGAACATCATCTTCCTCCATTACCAAAATAACAAGATTCAGTTAGTCCAGTTCAAATTACTTTAAAAATCTTCCTGCCACTTACATCCATCAGTATGAGTAAAATGATAAGCCTATGCCACTGCACTACAGTATGCAATTGTTCTTCTAAACATTCTAATGCATTAAAAAACAACTGAGCAAAGTTATGTGACAGAAACAAACCCGAAAGCCCTAATTATATGACTCATCACACGCTGTATCATCATAACAATTTTTAAAAGCCAAGCCAGGTAGTAATGTTTATTTTTCAAACTGAGCTGCAGCAGAGGGACGCAGGAAATAATTTATTGTTGTGCATAAAAGGATGTTTCACAGTAAACATTTTCATTATCCCAGAATCATCATAAATTGTTTATTTTCAGGCATTGCTTCTTGCCAGACAGACAAAAGTCCTCCTAAGTAAACACCCTGTGCATGTTTTCATTTAATTTTAGAATAACTCTGAATTTCCTGAAAAGATGCACCCTCAGTGGTCTAACAAATCATTCTAATGGGACAGTGATGTGAGTGTCCATCTCGATGGATGAGAGCCGCTTTTGCTTTTATGACCTGAGCGAGAGCATGTGCACTAATGATCACAAAGCCCTCTTTATAAAACTCACAAGCTTTAAAGCATTGGATGCAGAGTTTTTCATGAAACAGATTAGACTAAAAGAACCCACCAATAATGTTGCCATGGCAAATAATGCAATAAAGCCTTAGTGGAATCAAATTGTTTTCTTTGTTGAACATCCAGGTCCAACTGTGACTGCACAGCACTTTTTTAAACTAACACAAGCATATGCTGCAGCCTTTAAAACACCAGACATTATGTAAAGTTGGTGCATGCACTTGCACTTGGCGTCTTCCCTTTTGACATCAATAGTGGTGTGCCTGCATCTTAGTGCAGTAGAACAACGGACAAGGCCATTATCCCATTACCCTTCAGGCACAGGCACAAATATAGGCGTCCTGGAGATGGAGGACATTTCACTTCTATTCTTCTATTGTCTCTAGTTATGGGTGCCCTCTCTCCATCCTAATCCCTGCCTTTATAATGACACAGTTCTCGTCCTCCTCTCTCCTCTGCTCCAGACGGATGGACACAGACGATCATGTGCATAGGAAAGGTGGAGGTGACTTCCAGCTTCAGTCACACCTCATTAGGAGGGCTTCACCGTGGCCCATTCCCATACTGGTGTGCTCCCATGGAGAATATAATTGGGGAAATGACAAGGGGCCTGGGAAACTACATCTGAGCTCTCTATAGATAGTATGGGAGAAGGGGGTTACAATTACAAGGAAAAACGAAAGTAAAAAGCAAAATTATGCAAAATCTTAAAATTACAGTAACAGTGGGCAAATGGGGAAAAGATAACATAAATGATGTTACCACCAAAATGTGATAATACAGTTGGGAACACAGAGATGTGTTTTGTTTCATTCATACATGTTTGAGTAATCCTGCATTATTACTCTGTTTACATCTCTAAAACTCAAAATGCTCTGTTCCATCTTGTGATGTCATGAAGTGGTAGTTTTCAAGTTAACAGCTACCTTTTACCTTTTGTTCAGTCTTTGTTCATGCATTATTATGGCTAATTAAGATGTAGTTATTATAAAGTGGTAATTTTATTTTGAATTTATATTTGATTCACTGTTTATTTCAGAAAATATACAGCTCTGATACAATAGTGAGTTCATTTCAACAAAACAGACCAGTGCCACTTACCATTGTGCAGGCAGAAAATTGGTTTAAAATGGAGAAATCTGCTTTCTCCAGTTTGCAGTGGATCAATAATTAAGGTTTTCACGTGGAATCCATTTAAAAACAGAATATTTTATTCATCTCAGAAGTTCACATTAAAAGAACCTTGAAACATGGCTCTTTCAGTCTATATATAAAATGCATTACTTGAGTGTTTTCTTTTCTAGGGTAGTAGCTATAGTAGAAATACTTGAGTAACTACAGAAACAGTAGGAAACAAAGGGCAGGGGGCAGGCTATACTTTGAGCTGTTATTGCTCTGTGTGAGTGGAATGGGAAAAGACTCATCAGAAAAAGACCTGGAACAAAAGTGCTTCTGTGCTCCACCTTTCTCTCTAAAGCAATCCGTAGTATTTCCTGACTGCACAGGGCACAACCTGGACACAATGTACAAGGCAATACTTTGTTTTTGAAAAGGATATTTACGCATTTCAAAATACTTTAAAATTTTTAATCAAGTACACTAACAGGTAGTGTTTTGTGTGTTTTTTTAGTTCATGTTTTGGTACTTAAAAAAAGGTTAAATGAATGAAAACGTATTCTCCTTTGCCCTAATTAACTTTATTTTACAGTTCAATTTGAGGGAACAGATCATTCCTAAATACTGACTTATCAATACCAAAATTAGCATTTTTATTGCACCAGTGTTTTTATTTACCTTTTTTCCTTACATGATTTCGTACATTTGGCGCATTTGATCTGCCAGCAACTCATGCCGTTGTCCAGACCTCGTAAATAGACTACGTGCTTAAGAACTACCCTAAAGACCATTTTTAAGACTATAACACACAGGTGCATGGCTCAGACTATTAAAGGCTTATGCCCAGCGCGTGTGGAGCGTGTGCAGCTCGTGGTGAGAGACGAGGGAGAGAGAGACAAATGTACTGCATTGAGTCAAATGAGATTTACACTAGTGAAGACCATAGGCTCTATATGGCCATAGCTAACCCGATAGCCTTCGCGTTCCAAATAGGAAGTAAGAATGGGCACGATTTGGCTTCATCAACTCTGGCTCCACTTCACTTTCCATTGAAAAACCATCACCCCATTGATTATCGCAGGTATCGCCATATTGTGATAATATGTATCGTGTATCATATTAAATCATGAGGGAGCCTGTGATTTCCAGTCCTACATAACATCAGACAGAACAGTTTTTAGAATAATGTATAGCAGATTGTATATTAAGTCCCAAAGTCTCAAAAAAGTGTGTGATGGTTCAAAAATCTGTTACAATGTTGTTTCCTCATCTAAAACAGAACTGGAGTTGTGTTTTGTTTCATTCACACATGTTTAACACACAAACACTGCATATTTAGGCCAAGTTCTTCTCTCAAACAGGAAACACTCATGTAATGTTATCCAGTAATACAGGAAGGCCTCCACTGTGTTTTTAAACTCCATACACCTTCACTAGAATCATTTGAATAATTGAAACGTTTGGCATAAAAGGTCAGAGCTGCAGAACAAGGACTTCTTACCTGAGCGTGATGTTGACCTGTAGTCTTTGTACATCCTAGAGGAGCAACCTGACCCAGAGTCTGGGGTCTTCAGCTGGAGGCCTGTTTGGGACACACACACAAGAACAACACAGTCAGATCACTCTCTGTGGGTTATTTGAGAAACAAGGCCATGGAACACAGCAGCTGAACTTGTTTATTCTGTCATTCAGAGAGCTGAGAGTGGAACGGCAATACAAGCTAAAATAACAGTGTTTTGGTTTTATACACAGACATGGCAAAGGAAGACAGCAGCAAAGTATAGTTTAGCCTTTTTATCAAAAGACAATACAACGTCACCATGCAACTTGTGTGGTCCTGTGTCTTTTATCCCTCTTACTGCTTTGATTTTTTTATTTTATGATCTTATTTTAAAATGTTATATAAATAAAGTGGATTTGGATTGGATTTTTGATTACTTTTCAGTTAAAACTCAACTGAAACATCATAAACCAAAAATAAACTCTAAAAGATGGAAGTAAAAGATTCTATGACACATTTTATTCCACTGAAAAGAGCCCAGAAGCAGCGGTGATGACCACAGTTAATGGTTTTCTGCAGTTATGATCATCAGCATCGGTTACGCCCTGCCAACAGTCTCAAAAGAAGCAGTCGCCGCCGGTCTAGCGCACTTTCCGTGGAATTTCTAGAGAAAAAGTTCAAATACATTTGAAACAGATCATGCTAAACCCAAACACATGTTAGAATACAAGGCCAAAAATAACTAAAGAGTGAAAAAATAAAAATTAAGTAATCAAAAAGCAACACTTTTAACAATAGTATTTTTGCACAGTAAGGTTGGGTAATTTCTTTGACCTTAAAGAATAGAAACTGCAAATCAAGAACCACCAATTGGACTTTGTGCACACTGCGGGGAAGACAGAAGCTGAGAAAGAACAGTATCATACATTGTAAGAGAAAATAACAATTTGTGAAATAAAGAGCTGAATGAGAAAGTGTTGAAAATAGTGCTGTTAAAAGGCTTGCTACTCAATAGTAATTTTTATACCACACTGATAATAAAAACTTAGACCATAGATTATCATTTTCAACACAAAATAACAGTACCGGTAGTTTCATTAACATTACCATGAGGTCCTTTACCAGTTCAGCTATAAGATCAACAGGAAAGGTCATTTTTGTTCTATTTATGGGATTTTTATTTTCGGTATCAATACCTGCTCAAATGAGAATCTAATTTCAATACTACTTTAACTATCATAGGTATTGATTTATTAACAACCCTATGTGAGAATGTTGTGAAGTGAGAGATGGGTCACAAACTATTTTACTGACAGGTCCACTTTAAAGCACTAGTTAAAAGTAAAAATCGACTGATAAACTTGTTTTTTGTTGTTTTTTTTGTTTTTTTTTGTGATTGCCGATACCGATATCAATTATTTGGAACTCAGAGAGACCGAGGCTGATAAGATCTGTCAATATTTTTGAGCTGATATTTGGGGCCAATTTTGATTATTTTTCCCAAATGACAACATTTAAATTTGCTACAAACTCACCCACAGCCTTTTAGTACAATCTGGATAATGTGAAAGTGTAGTTACATTTTGTGCAGTAATCTCTTCGCACTAAGGGGTTCAAATAAAGATTTATTCATATGATTTATGCAGTGGGTTGGCCTAAACCAAATATCGGCCTCTGCTGCAGATTTAAGGCCGATAGCCGATGTGCTAAAAAGTGCAAATATCGGCCTAATATATTGTTATATCTATAGTTAAAAGCACAGGACATTTATGAGCGTGTTACTTGTCACTGTTCCAAGTTTAACAGCCTGAAGATGTTTGTTCACACTGCTCTTTCATCAAATTTAATGGTATCCTAAACAACTCTGACTATCTGTATCATAAAAATATAGACATATGCTAGCACTCACGGTCTTATGAAAGTATAAAGTGGACAATAAAGACACCAATCAGCCTAGCCTAGCCTAAGGTGTCTTTATTCTAACCCCTTTGCTGTGCCAATAAAAATCACTCTGACAGCTGTGGAGCTAGTAACCTCAGTAATGACATCAACCCTGTGAACATCTGGAATGCGCTGCTCTTCTAAGGGTAATAAAGTTGTGTATGTTTATTTCATTTTTGTAACGTGCCACAGAGAATAAATAAAAGTTTACATATCACTCTCACATGAAAGAAGTAATTTTATCCAAGTGCTGATATCAGGAGTGAAATGATGAGGCAAGGAGCGCTCTGAAACAAGCTACTTAGCAAATTACCGTTCATAAGTACAGACAAACAGTTGGTTGGCTTCACTAGCAAGTAATAATAAAATAAAAACCTGTTTGAGTGCGGAGAAGGAATGCTCCCAACTGAGGAAACCAAGCAGCCTTGCCTTGACAGCTCTCACGTTCGTTACTAGCTCTGGATGAGTGGGGCGCTGTGAGTCACTGACTAAAGGCTACGTTTTCTTCACAGTAATGAGGGGGGAAATGTTCTGATTTGATTAGCTTTGTTGACTTACACAAATGACGCCGAAGGGACCGTGACTTCCTTTCAAACACAAGCCTTTCGTGAAGATGGGCAGGCGTTTTACACTTGACATGAAAGAACTGAAAAAAATCCTCTTTGTTTCTTGGGAGTCAAAAAAAAAACAACAGTAGTAGATGGTCTGTTTCTGCTTTCACAATTTTAGCATCCCAAATGAAAATAACATTAGTAATCCAAGCCTCCTGTGTGTCCTGGCACGTTTCGTTTTTGGTTGACTGACGGATTTCCAAACACTTCATTAGCCAAAGTTACTAGTTTCTAATGGAAAAAGTGCAGTGTTTCCCACAAGTTTATACTGAGACTGTGTTGGAACAAGTGTGCCATTTGAATCATTTTATTATTATGGAGAACAATTATCACATACTGCCTCTGTTGATCAAAAAAGGACTGATTAAAGATTAAATACTATCTATATTTATGGCAATTCGACAAGTAAAAAGTATATTTTTTTGGTTCAGCTTGTTGACTATGGGGGCCACCATGGTCTCCTCTGTTAATTAAAAATACTGAATGTGGCTGTTTGCAGACATTAGGCTCCACAAATCCATTACATTTGTATTAGGCTACTGTGACGAACAACACATGAATTGGGATTATAAGGTTGACTATCAGTAGAGCAAGTGTCTCCCAAATAATTTCATTGATAGAGAATTTGCATTATAGACTAAATAAGCAGTGGTGGAACGTAACAAAGTAAAAGTAGTAAAGTACTGTACCTAAGTAAAGTACTGGTACCTATAATTTTTACTTAAGTATATTTTGCAATATGCACTTTTTATTTTTACTTCACTACATTTGAGAGCAGGTATCTGTACTTTCTAAACCAGTACATTTTTTAAGTGGACTGAAAAGTATTTGAGACCTGCTGAAAAGGCTGAGGGGCTTATTTTTAACACATTCGAAATCTGAACAAACAAAAAACAAACAAATAAAAACAGCTAGAAAAAAAAACTATCGATTGAACTGTTTCTGTTCAACAAAACACAAATCTTTATCAAACTACCCCTACACTACACCTGAAGCTTTATTAGATCTCAAAGTCTGTGCAAAATACTTTTACTTTTTACTCTTTAAGTACATTTTTAAATGGGTACTTATACGCAAGTAGATTTTTTTCATGTGATACTTTTACTTAAGTAACAAAATTGAGTACTTCTTCCACCACTGTAAATAAGACAGGGAACATCTTACTCTCGATTGGACATACATCTGTCTTTGTTGGTCAAACAAAGTTGCTTCTTGTCACAAACAAAATGGCGCAATGCTGCATGTTTGAGAAGACACATAACATTTCAATGAGCTTTCAGTGTCATAAACATTAGTAAAAGCAAATGGGATACGATGGTAAGTTATGCAAGGCTACAGGTTGAAAGGCGCTAATTAAATATATTTGAATTTGTAAATCCGATGGCAACACAATGATTTTCAAGTCTTAATTTGGCAAACAGATCAAAAGCAAACATTAATCAAGAACGCCGCTTTCAACATGGAGCGCATTCGTTCGTTCAGCACATTCTCGGTAAGTGAGCTGAACGGTGCATTTTTGATGAGAACAGTTTGATGATGTGACTTGGCCTTCGACGCAACATTGTACCATTATTAACATTACACTGCTGCCAAACGAGCGACACTACATCAGAGTCAAGGGTTTAGAAAGCAGCTCTTGAATTTTAAAGAGATGGGAACAAATGAATGAGCAAACAGACTTCAGATAGAGAAGAAACCTGGATGACATATACACCGAGGGGCACTAGATTAGGGCTGCACAATACATCACAATTGAATCAACATTGTAATGTGAGTTGGCGTAATTGTCAAATAGCAAAGGCTGCAATTATTTAGATAATAGAATTTCCTCTGTAAAGAACAAAAGACCTTTTTATAGAAAAATCTTGGTGTAATTTTGGATGTCTACAAACATAGGCTTGTCACGATAATTACTATATCGACTTATCATTCAATATATGTTAGATGGAACAATAATTTTTGGGGGTCAATATTTAGCGTGGGTCCTTTTTGTTTCTTTGTTTGTACTAGTGGGGAACACTTTGTTACTTTTCTGTACTGCAATAAGATTTGAGCTGTAGAGGCATGAATAAATAACTTCAGTGACTTTTTATTAGATACAAAACTAACTACTTAAGTGTTTCATTCTGCTATTATTTGTTGCAGTTTGTATAATACGGTTAAAAAACACATTTAGAATAGTTTTTTGGGATAATTCATCTTCAGGGTTTTTGTGTCAGTGGCATAAATTACTTTCAATATTACCGTTTATCGTCTATATATTCTACAGCCATATATTGTACTTAAACATTTGTTATCGTGACAGACCTGTACAAACATGTTCTGAAATGCCTGGAGTCTTGTGTTAGTTCATCAGTTCATATTTGGGTCTTCTCTCAAATGTTAATGCTCCTTAAGTTCTTTACAATATGCACTCTCGATGGAATTTTCAAACATACATTGCCAATCTAATCACAATCTCAAGATGTCTGAAAAATCGCAGTTAGATTTTTTCAGCCTTACTCTAGATCCAGGAATCGTCCAAGGAGCTAATTTGCATCTACCCTGTGCTTCATTGAAATAGTTATTGCTGCGGCAGTGCTCTCAAACCACGATGAGTACAAGGACAAACGCACGCCGCATTCTAAGCCTTAATCCCAGTTTCATTTGGATTTCACTTTCTTTCCTCCACTTCAAAAAGCACTCACAAACATGGCCATGAACCACTCACCCAAAGAGCTGCTGAGGAGGTGAAAGCTTTCTAATGTCTCACACCGGACTCCAATGAGCACATAGTGTTGTCATAAATGCCAAAAAAATAAAAATAACAAGACCAAAAGACATTCCAAAGTCAGAGGAAAGTTTAAAGTTGGGCTGTGCAATTAATGGAATTTTAATAGAGATCGAGATTCAGTCATTTCTAATTGCCAATGATGTGCTTGGGGCTATTACTGCCAATCCGTCAGTAATAGCATGTGGTTTGAAGCAGAATTCAGACTTTTGGGAAAGTAATTTGACTTTTTTTTTTAAGTTAAAGGGCAATGATTACTGTTATCTGTTTGTTTATGTTTGTTATAAAAAAATAATTAAAAAATTAGTCAGAAAATTAGTTCAATCAATATGAGGAAAACTTGTGATACATTTTTTGTCATATCGTCCAGCCCTATATTAAAGTGACATGTTATATAATTTTCTGTTACTTCTAAAAGGCAAAACGTGTTGATTAAGAGAGAATTTAAAAACAGCACAACTTTTTCATATAAAGCATTAACGATGTAAGTTAATTAGACAAGCCTTGTGGCCGAGTGAAAAAAAAAAAATCAACATTGAATACCTAATGCCTCACTGACCAGGGTCACAAAATGCCTGCTCTGCACCAACCCCAATCTCCGGCTGCACCCGCTCCTCCTCAGAGCACACACTACAGAAACCATTAGGAGTAATGAGAATCGATGAGGATTCAGGAGCAGCACCGGATGGCGTCTTTATTAGTCTGAGGTGCTCTCTCGGATTTAAGTGAAAGTTGTAACAAATGCATCGCTGTAGAGGATGCAACTCCAAACAACACTAGAATCTTTAGACTCACATATCATATTGGTGACACTTTATAACAATAATTGTACATGTATTAGTGTGAGATTGAATTCTGCTGTATTAAGCATTTTCAGACCATCATATCTTTACATAGGGTATTGTTTTTTACCTTTTTTACAAACCATGTACCAAATTCAATACCCAGATACTGATGGATAATAAAACTAGAAAGGAAACTAGATACCCACTGAGGCAGGGATCGACGCTGAAAATTTTACATAAATAGACTTGTAGATAGAATATATTTGATATGGAATGTATGACCCAATAGAAATAAAAGGAACAACGGCTCTGTTATTAGCATTGTGGTTAGGGATGGGCGCTGGATGCCAAAAAAATTAATATCCTGATTTTGACTTTATTATGATTAAAGTAAAAAAGTAATCTGCTTGTTCTGAGAGATCATACTTGATGCCTGGTTAATTCCACCTTTCAGTCGCTCGGGGCATTGGAGAGATTGACCAATGCAAGGACAGATCACAATTCAACCCCTAATTGCGGTATCGAGTTTAACATTTTGGTTTTATGATCACACTACCCTTTCAACAGCTATATAAAGTAACACAAACACGTATAGTCTATTTTCGAGTGACAGTTACACAAAGTCTGACTGAAATAGCTCGGAACACATCACAGCAGGAGATGAAATCTAAAACTATAGACCTCCTGGTTCACCCCTGCATGTCAGAGCCAGCGCAGCAGAGTTACTGGGCTATGAAATTAATTTAATTCACACCTTTCAGAAACATCACAGAAGATTAGTGTCCACCAGAGCTGAGAAGATGTACCCTAAAGCTACAGCAGAGTTTAAATAAGTGACCAGTGGGACTGATGGAGTCTATTGCAGAGAGGTGATGGGACCAATTTCTACTGTTCTTTCTGCTGCAGGAAATACAGGAACAAAGGTCAGTGTAAGGAGAAAACTGAATCTTTTATGAAACCCTGTGCTGGGCTTAGAAATAAAACTGCTCAGATTTTTTATTTCATACCATTCAAGGTCACTGGGAAAATTGTATCTTACACAAGTGCACATTATAAAAATGGCTCTGCTCGTTTTAGTCTCTTGGGAAACATACAGCGATTGTGCTGTTCTGTAGTAAAAAGTGATTCATAAAACACACTAAACAGTTGAACCTGCAGCAAAAAGAGTAAAAAAAACTGCATGGTCCTTTCTGATCTTTATGAGGAGGCTGGATATAGCTAAGGTTAAGCAAACCTTCAAATTTTCCTCTATCAAAACAGATTTTTTCATTGCACTTTGTTTCTTTGAGCTATATAAATTATCTCCTGTACTGAATTAAACAAAAAATATTGGCCAGATTGCTAGAATTTTAAAAGCTTTAAAACAGGCACACAGACAAACATAGTAAATAGGGTACATTACCCATTTTGTACAGGCAAAAAATGAGTCCACAGGTAAAAAGCAGGGCCATTATGCAGAGTCACCAATTTGTTCAGTTCAAGAGTCTGATTGAAAGGCATAAAAGGAATACTATGCTTCAAAAGGAAATGCTAGTCTTTCTAGGCATAGAAATGCACTTTATAGGCACTTTGGAAGCAGAGGTAAACCACATAAGGCATATATCAAAACAAAAATTGACCATCTGCTGGAAAGTTTGAAAGAATTATATTATGGATTAGGGCTGCAAGCGGGATGTCCATATTGCAAATAAACAACGGAAATTTCTCCAGTCTCCATCGGACAACAAATTGTCAAACAATTTTCACAAAGAAATGTATGTTGCAAAAACAAAATAAATACCATAATACCCGTTTGAAGTAGGCTTTTATAATGCATGAATAGCTCAGACCTGCATCTTATACTTTTAAGTTATTTACTTTACTTATAGTTAGAGCTGGGTACGATGGGTAAGATTTTTCTTTTGTTACCACTAAATTAACGATACCCGCTTTTCGATACCGGTTCCTGAATGGTTCTTTTTTTGGTGTGTAAGTGTAAATTAATGATAGTATTAAGAAAATATTTGTAATCCTTGAATTACGTTATGTCTATGTTAATTAATATTTTAAAACGTAGTACTAGGATATACAATGTCCATTTATAACTCAAAAAAAGTTTCACTTCTGTTTTCTTTGTATACGGCACTTTATATCAAAGGCAGCGCTGCAGAGCACATGCTCTTTGTTTACGCTTTTACTACGGAGGATTGTGGCGATCTTTACGCAGACGCATTCTACATTTAAGCCTAGGACACACTGCAGGCGTATCTCGTCCTACGCAAGCATAAAAACAACACGTTTTGGACACGTATTTTTTAGAATGCATTGAAAGTAAATGGGGTTGGCCACACTGACCGCGCTAGGCGCGCGTATGGAGCCGCACGTACTGCGCGCGTAGATTAAAAAAAAAAGAATCCAACCTATTTTTGAAGCTCTGTGAGAACGAAGGGCGCGCATCCCCATCAAAATCCATAGAAACATGCATTTGTTGTTTTAGTGCAATTACCATAAACACAACGTGTTCCTGGGGCAGTTCCTGGGCCAGGATCCCGGGTTCGGAAATACTGTCTGTCTAAACGCTCTCCTTCAAGTCTTTCACATTGACAAGCACAGAGTCAGTGCCACACGCGTACGTCCTGAACTCCCAGTGTGGCCGTCCTCGCGTTGACGCGCGGCTGTGGTTTCGCGAGCTTACGCACGTAAACGCTGACGCGCGCAGTGTGTTTGGGGCCTAGTTGGGAATTATGCTTTTACCAGGACCGATGAGAAGGATGATTTTGGCGGAGTTTGTTACGCAGTACGCGGATACTGCAGACTGTGGCTGGATTTTGATTTACGCACTTTGACTTTGAGACACAGTAAAGGCTTCGCACTGGGGATTTCATGCGTCTTGGAGTGGATACGCTGCAACTCTGCACGCTGTTTCTTCAGCTTTTCAGTTTTACCGGTAAGATGACACACTGCGCTTTGCTTGGACACATGTAAGCCTATGTTAAAACGGGAGCAATATTCGTTTGTGCAGAGCACAGTCGTGATGCGTGAGCACCTGCGCTGCTGATAAATCGGTAAATCGGTAAACCTTACTTATAGTTGGTAATGCATTATGTGTTCCTATGTTCATTGCAGCAGTTTTTCAGTGTGGTTTTATATTACTTCTGGGAAATAAATTGTACTCTTGATGGGAGACCTGGTTCATTGTGCTATTTGTACTTTACAGCTGTGGCGCTATTACATTATATAACACCAACTCTGTAATATAACGTATTGTGCAGCCTGATGGGGAGAGAGAATAACATAAGTACACCTATGTGCTCAATTATCTATCTCTATTATATAATATTGTAGTCTTTGCCACTAGCAGCTTGTACTTGCAGAAGCTGACAGACGTGCAACTTGTCTAGTGATGTAAAGTCATAAAAAGTCTATCCAATCTACTAATGTACTGATCAGACATACTCAACATCAGTAATTCAATGCTTAACACAGTTTGACCATGACTTAACGTAGTTAGTAAAAGACCGAGCAATTCACTTGTCCTTGTGCAATTAAAGTAAACAGGAAAAGTGACTCTCCGTTTCATTAAATAATCTAATAAATGACTATCGTCTCGTTAGGGGCGTTTTAGTTTACACAATAACAAACCCCAGTTCATTTAAATTACAAAATCGAGCAACGATCAGCAAAAATATAGCGTTAGTTCCTTATCATATGGTTCTTCATCACCATATATACGTAGCATTCACATAGCTAACACATTAGCAACTAGGAACAGAGAAAACTTACCAGTTTTAATATACCTAAGTGCGTGCGATCCTATGCGTTTGTTGTTTCCCGCACCACCGAAGAGAGTTTGTAGCCTTTTCCACTTCTATCTTGCCAAAACCTTGGATCTCTTATGCTGCCAAACACGTAGAAGGTTCTAGCTAACATCCCAATGCGATCGCGAAAGTAACTACGGCAAGCGAGAGGGAGACAAGACACGTGCCTTTTGTTGACGTTTTTTTTTAGCCCCATGCAGAAATGTTGCTCAAGAAGAAAGTGCATTACAGGACAAACGTTTAATGACCAGTAAAAGCAAGTAACTAGTATTTCCTTATAAAATAAAATAAATAACATAATAAAAATAAATGAATTATGTAGCCCATACACATCTAGGGCGCTCACCCCCATTGTAGAAAAAGAGGGACACGGGATGAGGTGGGACGGTTGGGGCCTGGAGGGACGGACTCGGGAAATTTAAATTCACAAATAATAACAGCACATGCGTTTATTTATGATTCTTAACGCACATTGGAATAGAAGTAGGCACTGACATAATTTACAACCCAGGTAACCAATCCACCCAAAACGTCTTTCTTTGGGAAAAAAATATATATTATCATGGTCTCTATGTAAATTTCACTTTTTACACAATTTATGTGATGTCAAGGAAAAAGTGGAACATTCTGTAAATAAGTGGGACGAGGGACATGGCCATGGATCTATGGCTGTACAACCAAAAGAGGGATAGGTTCACCCTACTTATGCCAGCCTATTGCTTGGACATATCCATACATAGATAGGTTTAAACGTTTAATGTGTAACTTACATTGCCAACACGCAATATGACTCATTGTTTTAGAATCAGGATCTATAATAGGCCTATATTTCAAATGTCAAATACAGAATGTCTCAAAGGTTATTTAGTCATCTTCTCTTTAGAATTATATTCTTCTCTTTAGAATAGTACAATTCTATTAAGCGTATGTTGCTCCTTCTTTATGTCTTTTTACTATTGTAGTGGCAAAGCTCTTTTGGAGATGCCAAATTATCATTACAGAAGGATTATCAAATGTGCCAGTGGCATTCCCTCTTCTTCAATAAGTGTTTTGGCACATTTCAAGACAGAAGAGGCAACGCACCAGGACAGATTAACAAATCCCAATGCACTACAAACAGCTCTATTAAGGTTTTATATCGGCTAATACTATCCTGCATAATCCCGGTGTCATATAGAGGTGTACTGTTACCTGGTTCACACTTAGCAGGTGTAAATTAGAACAGCACAGACACACTGCTGTGGAAATGGTATTAGCCAGTCTGTCTGTGTTGAATGATGATTAGTTTTAATGTAGCTGCCAAAGGACTTAATTTGGATATATTTATGATATAAGTTTAAGATTCTCATTCCAGCATCAAGAAAAACTCACTTATCATCAAGCCCTACCACTGATTGAGTGGTGAATTATCTGGACATCCATCTATGCTTCACAAGGAGGAGTGCTTAAGTGCATGTGGGAGAATGCAGTCCAATTAAAGTGTCCAGCCTCCACAAATGTCATCATGTGTATGCAAATGTAATTATTGCTACCACATTCCTATTTAGCTCTTTTTACTTGTTAATGCCTATAGTAGTTAGTGTTAGTGTCGCAATACTAAAATTTCAAACTCAATTTTCATACTAAGGAATAGGCTCGATATTCAATACAAATTTCAATACCACAATAAAAAAACACAAATTTTTAGACAATAGCATGACATTTTCTACACAAAATAATAGTACTTCCTTTATGTTGCCATGTGATCATTCTAAAACTTCTCATAGTTCAGATAGATAAGTATCGATACTTGTTCAAACGAGTATGTAGTTTCGATACTAGTTTCAGTATCAATCGGTGTCTGATTTTCGATTTTAGTAGTTCTGTAACAGGTCTATTAGGTTGGGTATTATAAAGTAAATATTAAGCATAAATTAGCAGTGACCTTCACTCACCGACTAATCTGTAATTTTTCACAGATAACAACCAAGAATTTGAGCAGAAGACTACTCAAGGCTATGGCCATGGTAATACAGAAGAATAAAGACACAGTCCTACATAAATCTAGTCATAGATTTGTTAGCTTTAGTGTTATAAATTATGCAGATTTCTGAGCAGTGCGTCCAATTACTGAAAATTATGCTGGAGCAAATGTACTATAAAACTGATTAAACTTGATCAAATAACTGAGTTTTTGAGGAGGAAAGTGGAGCCTTGGAGCCAGCAAAACTATGACTAATCATTAGCACTACATCAGTCTATAGCCCTCACTCTGTCAGAGGCTGTACACTGGATTGAATTTGGAATTGGTTCTTACAGGAAAAGAGTAAAAGAGAACCAAAACAGAACATGAACTGTATTAGGATTTAGCAGTGGACAGCGAAGCCATCGAAACTGTTTCATTATGTTCAGATAGCATAAACAGAGAGACTGAATTCAACAATTATAACTTTCATGTATGTCATGTGTTGTCTCATTCAGGAAGAGATTAGCATTAGGGCTAATGCTATACAAATGTGACACTTCCTATCACTTTCTGTCAAAAAAAAAGCAAAGTCAAAGCAATTTCAAATATATCTACAGGCAGCTAGAGCATAAAACAAGCCTCTCGAAGACTGAATAAATAATCTAATCCTACATTCATTGTTTCTGGATTACAGTTATAGCCTTTCTCATTTGTTAATATTGTACAAATGGTGCAAATCTAATTCGTACAAGAACATTTATCTGGTGTTTGCAATAGAGACAATTGCATTAGTTTATAATGACTAAAAGTGTACCATTTTATCCTAAGAAGGTACTGATTGTTAACCTGACAAGAATTCATAGATATAGTCTTACATTTTTAATATGCAGTTTGTTATAGCCCCAAAGTCACAGTTACAAAGAGAGGTAAATCAGACTGGCTATTACTATGGTAGAGAACTGCATATTTTTTAAGACTTGACATTTGACATTTTCTTAGTTCTGTGCCTCTCCAAAATGTTCTGCCATTCATCACATTGAAAAGACCACACTTATGAGACAGTTCTTCCATCAAACTTAACTTTCGCTTTTCAAAATGACCTGATGGTTCGTTGAAAACCTCTCCTGCACAGACTTTTTGAGCTGTAATTTCACCTGGACAAAGCCATGATGCTATTCTGCGCTCATATCTTAAGTTTTTGACAGCTGGTAAATGCTTCATCCAAAGTAACTGAATTGACAAGGAGTAGACAGAACGTTTTGTGCTATAAGAGGTTAATAAGAATGAATCAATTATGGAAAAAACTGACAACTCCTGACAACTCTTCAAAAAAGTTTCAATTGGCATTAACAATTTTGAAAGTAATCTTTATATGGGACAGACTCAGCACTTTATACAGCTACAGATTGCAAATAATAAGCCGTAATAATCATATATTCAATTACACTGGTTAGAAGAATATTGATCTCTGATTTCATACATTTACTTACTTGGCTTAAAGGTGCACTATAACTTTTCTGGTGGAGGATATGTCTAGAATGTTTCACAACATGGCATTAAATGTATTGTGCATTGTTTTTTTTTTCATTTACAGGTGTTTTCAGTGCACAAAATATCTTGAAAAACATGCATTTGAGTCACCTCTCCGCAGATCTGACCTTTAACGTGCCTTGGTGGCGTCTCCTGCTTGCTTCCATGCAGATAGAGCTACAGCAGATGACGAAAGGTAAATCTTTGTCTATGACATTTAATGATAAAGAAACTCAATATAATTTCTCCCTTGTCTATATGGCGTCCTTAGCATATTTATTCAGAGGTGGATGCTCTATGAATACAGATATGAGAATACAGATAAAAGGAGTTCAAAATAGTCACCACCTTGAGTGGCTCCAGCATGACGTACTGAAGTGTCCCTTTCAGAAGCATAATCAGATTTTCATGTCCAATGTTATTTGATGTTTGATATTTATTCATTTCCATATCTGCTTGGGTGAAAAAAAAACAAAAAAAAAACCTTAGCTATAGCTCCAGTTTTATTATACCCTCTTTATCTCCAGATCATGTTTTTGTATTATAACAAGCGTGAGTAGTTCGACCATTAAAAAGCATTACATCGATCTCCTCTGATAAGGCTGATCGTTTTCTTGGTGTGATTTGTTTTAAATGATTTTCTTCTCACCAGACCACATCTCCCCAGCCTCTGTCTCATCTCTCAGACAGACAGCTGGTCAATGTTGGAGCTGATTGTATTTGTATTTGCTGGAATTGAGCCATCTGCACTGGCAGTGATGAACTACAGCCTAATACGCATTATTCAAGTGTCAAAGAAATCATTACACATCCGATACTTGACTTAGGCCAATCTTTTCACTCATACATAAAGTGGAGGACATCCTTTCTGGCAGTGGATTATCAACTCAGGAGTTAGTTACTGGATGTGATTACACTTTTTGTGTGCTCTGCAAAACTGCTAAATCTTTACTTTTTGCATTTTTTATCAACAGAACTCTACCATTTTCAGGCTTCGAATAAGCTTGGTTGTTTATTATTTACAATAATAGTTTATTCATGGAGAACATCTTCGTTTAATTAACTTTTATATGTTGCACATACTGTTAGGATTACGTGTGTGTTGGCTTCCACTGGGAATAGATTTTTAACATGCTGTTTATAATGTGGAGCTTTATGATGTTGCTAGGAAAGATGTCTTGGTTTCATCAACATGAGTTTAAATGAGTTCACAAATTTTACTGTTATCACGCAATTCAAGCTGAGATCAAGCTGCATTTGTACAATACACCATATATTTTATAGCATAGAAGTACTTAAGTTTTAATGGAGTTCATGGAAATTTATGAAGCAGTAAGTACAGAAAATAGGATCAGATGCAGCCAATGTTACTTCTCTCTCATTCCTCGCTGAAATATTTCAATAGCCTTTGATGTTGACTACAGCATTATGGTATCTTATGAAAGGCCAATTAAAGGCAGTGTATGGAAGATTTTGATTTAAAATCTTTATAACTCTTGACCTATCTGTGTTCCCAGATACAAGGTAGACATGTTCAAATCAAATATAGGTTTTACTGATAACGGATGCAATGCTGATTTATTCTTACATTTTTCAATTAGCTTCAAAAACATTGGGCACGATGGTCAAGTTGTGTATCACAAGCAGAATGAGCCTCATGTGAGTCTTTCATTTGGGTTGCCAGTGCTAAAATCCAGTTGGTTTAAACCAAAAATGCTTCTTTTTGATTTGAAACTCCAGCACCTGCAGCCAATCATGATTAATCAGTGCAGTCATATGCTGTCCATATACTGAGAGTGAGAAAAAGTTGAAGAAAATGTGTCCTCTATATGCAGGTTAAGGCACTGGCAACTCAGGCTCAGGTGTGACTGTAGTACCTTTTTAAAACTGTAAGAGTGCATTCTACATACAGTTCTTTTTAATTAGATCATTAGGCTTTTAAAACAAATGATTTAAAAACAGTAATAATAGCAGTAATAGTGAGTCCAGCATCGTGCATTAAACCAAATTGTGATCTGACTGAATAATTACACTCCTAATAGTGTGTCACTTTTGGATGTTTGACTTTGAAATAACAAAGTAACAACAATTATATTATTCTTCCAATTGTATCACATTTTTGTTAATCACAGCATCTGCAACGCGTACTTAGGATGTATGTGAGCCCATATCCCACATCACATGAGCAAAATTCACCTTTGATAGTAAAGGATTTCCATTTCCCAGTCTGCTGTGACAAAACTGTGTTCCGCATATGATATTCCACATAAGCTCTCAGCCACAGACCATAAGTAATTCACCAGGACAAATCCATACTTCACACCACTGTTCCGCTCCAGTAGCTTTCAGTCTGTTTCTTATCTCTGTGATGAAGTAGCATCACTCACACTGGCTTTGTTTTGCACGACCCATGTCACTAATGCTACAGTAGAAAAATACGACCAGAAATGTGCTCGAAAAAAACCAAAAAAACTTAAAGGTGTACTATGTAACTATTTAGTGGAGAGGTCACCAACTGTGTGTCTTGATGGGGATGTTATTGCTTTACCTAGAATGTTTCACAGTATGGCATTAAACTTTCCTGTTCCTATGGAGACAAGGTGATGGTGCGATGCCAAGTTACAGGACAAATTTGTGGAGTGATGGTTCTGCTCTGCTCAGTAAGAATGCATGTTTTTCCAGCTATTTTTGAGCAGTAAACGTAACCCGTAATGCAAGATAAGTTTAATGTCATTAGAGAGAGAAGCGGCAGATCCTCTACCAGAAAAGTTGCACAGTGTATCTTTAAAAAAATCAAGTTTGAACAAAGTACACTATATACAGTGTGAAGTCAAGTTGAACCAGCATTCATCAATTAATAGACTTGACACTCAGTATATAGTGCCATGTGAGATTGGGGTTTTTTGTCTTTCTTTTTGCAAGAGAGAATTTTCTGGCTGTGTGAAAACAAGCTGTAAAATATAAAAACGTCTGACCATAAATTTTGCATTTTATTGTGGCATTGTTGTCCAATATTTAAACCAAAGGCCACAAATGCAGCTTCTCCAAACCTTGAAGTTGAGTAAAGCACCCCTCTTGGCAGGTTTTGGTTTTACTAGAGGAAAATACATCAATATCAAGAGAATTTCTGATGAATGTCTCACAACTGCTCTGGCTAATCGATAACAGAGAGAACTATAAACGAATGATGAGTTGCTGCAGCCATTTCTCTTCATACCACCTCTAGCCTCAAGTCAATCATAAATTATTCATTGCTGAAAACCAGACAAAATAAAAATTCTAAACAGAGGGCAGCGGAGAGCATTGTTATGGCAACTTTACAAGAAATTCATACAAAGAGATGAGAAACTAAGCAGTATCGGGATTGTTCATTGGTCAATGCCTTCTGGAGTAGTCACAGAAAAGGATGACAAATAACCCAAACACATAGAACAAATAAGAAACAACTTTAAACACATGTACTGTTATAAATATGCTTTTATTTTGTTACGCATTTTTGTGTAGAGTCCCTTGGCTGAATATTTGAAAGAACAAGTTTTTGCAGAGACAAATCTGCACTTAAAAGGACTGTATTTAGCCTGCTCTCTTACTGTTTAAAAAAAGGTAGTACAATAACAACTGAACCTGGGTTGCCAGAGCCTTAACCTGCAGATAAGGGACACATACATGTTCTCAGTATATGGAAAGGCCATGCCTCAAGTGAAACTCAGAACCTGAACCTCCAGAATTCACTCACTGAGCTGCAGAGGCCATCACTGATTCATGATTGGCTGCAGGTGCTGGGGTTTAGGCATTTTAGGTTTAAACCAACTGGATTTCAGCATTGAAACTGGCAACAAAAATGAGAGACTCATGTGAGGCTCATTGTGCTTTCTGATTGGATAATTGTCTTGAAAACCAAAACACCAAATAAATGGGACGTCATGTTTTGCACTAATAAATCAGCATTACAATTTATCACAATTTTATTTTTTTATTTTATTACAAATTATCAGTAAATATATTTGATTTGAACATGTTTACCTCATATCTGTGGACACAGTTGGGCAATGTTTATGGAATTTAAAATTGAAATCTACATACAGTTCCTTTAATATAGATGTATAGTATTTCACAGACTAAATACACATGCATGTTCATATATTTTCCATACATTTATAAAGAATGAGTCTTCTCTGTATTCAAGTTATGGCTACAGTCATCTAATGTTATAGCAATTACGCAATTCATATTAAAATATATCTTTTGAATGGGGAAATGTCCTCACAAAGTCCTTCAAATCAGGAAGGAATTATTCGCCTGAAACCCATGAATAGCCTAATATGTGCAACATTCTTAAGAAATGTGGGCCTGTAATACAACAAATATGATCTTTGTTTCCATTCCAACACTGATGTGCGTAAATGTTGTTGTTGCTAAATGTTAGCTTTTGTCCCCAATTATACTCTCAACGGAAAAGCGTTTGGGCTTGTTTCTCAGACCTCTTGATCCTCGGTTGTAAGCCATTATTCACTGTGGCAGGTAAGCAACGTGTAATGAACATCTTTACCTATGGGCAGCTGAACTCAACATGGGCCTAATTTGAGATAAAAACGAGTTATTGATCAATTGTCTCTGCTGTCTGTTCAGTATTCCACAAATCCAACTGAAAAAAGACAAGATTCTGAGGCTGTGCAGGAAAGCAGACAAGAGACCACTCTAAGCCGGGTCAGCCACTGAGGTAACTAAATCAATTGTCCAACATTCACAAGTAAACACAAAAAACCTAAAGCCAGCATAAATGACAGGAACAGGAACATTAAATTTAGTTAGTAAAGTTTAGACATCTTTTTGACACACACACACACACACACACACACACACACACACACACACACACACACACAGAGAGAAAGGAATGCTCCAAAGGTAAGGTACACTTTATTGTCTCCATGGTTAAATTTGTCCTCTGTATTTGACCCATCCTTCAATGCCGCAGCAACAAAGACAACAGGTTTAAGCTCTACACCTTGAATTTGATTCCTTTCATGTCAAAATGTAAATTTCTTGACCTGATATATTGTTAGCATCTCTGTTATAACTGGGCTTATCCATAAGAAAACAAAAATCTTGCAAATGGTTCAGTGTCCTCTGTGTGAGCACAGTTTATATGTGTAATAATTATGCAATCATATGCATAATACTAACACGAAGGTGTGATTGTTGTTGTGTTGAAAAGACTAGTCACAGGATTTATACCACAGATTTGTTGGACCAATCTATAAAAAATGTGTTAATTTGTTACTTTTCATTTCATAAACTTTAAAAAAAAAACCTTCCATAGAGTTAGGAGGTGTCTGTGCACTGTGCAAGTGACACTTTATGAAAGCATATAATCATTTTATTGTAATATTTTTAAATAGAAGTATAAATTTTTGGTTGGTCAGTGCTGTGGTACTGGTAGCTGCTGTCTTGTATGTTACTTACATAGTTTCCCTTCTTTCATCTGCTGATAAAGATGCCAATGCTCTGAATAAAGGCATGAATAAAGTGGAACACAATAGCATGTTCAAATGTATGGAAGAGCCTTAGATCAATAGCAGGCAGACTTGCGTGGGCACCGTTGAGATAAAGGCAGATTACTTGCCGCTGAAACAATGTTGAAATAGGAAATTGGAGGATAAGACTTGGCTATCCGGCTCTCGAGATCAAAAGCAGTGTGCTGGAGATAGGATAGGAGCTGGAGTTCTATGCAAGTGATGGAGAGAAGTGATAAGCATTTTGTGTTATATCTTTCTATTTGCTTCTTAATCCATTTTGACCTTGACCTTCCGCTTTAATCGGAGGGTTTGCCTTGTTAGCGGATGTGAGGGCAAGGAGCATGGCGGGCTGATTTAAATGCACGCTTGCTCACTTTCCATCTGTTGTGAGTGGCACTTGAATGTTGCAGGTGTAAGAAATAATATGGTAATGAAACTCAAGAGTGTTGGTTATGTAATCTCTTGAAATGCAGCTATTTGGGCTTGAGGTGTTGTCATTTTCTTCTCGTACATATATTAGGCAAATCAAGGCATCACAAGAGGGGAATTTGAGTTCATGTATCACTTAGCGTCTGGATACGAATTGCATAACCGTTCACAGTCTAGTGAATGGAATATGTTTTGGAATATGTTGCACTATTGGATTTTGATTACGCTGGTTATTTTCATGCTAGTCACTCTCCTCTTTTAAGCTTGATCCCATTCCTGAAGTAGTTATTGCCTTGTCAACAAACATGACAACAGTATGTTAAGTAAGTTGTGTCCTTAGCAGTAATCCTTTTCTCTAGAACTGCAGTGATTAATCTGAATAATCATGACTAGTCAACTTTTAAAATTGTGTTTTTGATAATCTTAATCGTTATCTGACCTTACCTTACCTTTTATCACAAATACAGGAGCATTATTAAAGCTACCATCTGCTGATTTCACCGGTAGATGTGAAACCTTGCTTGTTGCACTATTGGATTTGAGTATAGGCTATTTGCGTACTATACAGTCTTACTTTTTAACCCCGATGCCCTTCCTTAAGTGGACAATGAGTGTCTTCCACAGGCATGACAATAGTATGGCTAAGTTGTGTCCTTAGCAGTAATTCTTTGCACTTGACATTCTTAACATAACAAGTGTGATGTTATGTGTCCAGATGGTGGGACCAGTGCCAGGTCCGAGCAGCTGACTGTGCCACAGCTGCCAGGAAACATTAAGTGTGTGCTCGCGCGCTGTGTGGTACTCTGAGCCTCTGTAGTAGAAAAATATAATGTCCTTGTTGACAATGTGCTGACAATGTTTAATTAGAGCACTGAAACCCCTTGACCTATATAAGGAACGTTGTTGCCGTGTAGCCGTAATTAGTTTATTGTTGGAAGTGCTGCTGCGTTGTCGATAGCGTAGAGTTTGTATTTGCATGAGGCGTGACACTGTAGCCAGTCATTTTTTTCCCCTCACACTACAACACCCAAACATCTTCAGTTAAACTAACAGCATTTTTCAGTTAAGTACTTAGATATTTTACTTCTAGCCTAATTTATTCATATTAAAAAATGGATAATGGAAAGTTTCTAAATTCCTCTATAGGTAATGGTTATGTATTTTTCATCTAACATCAACAGAATTTCATTTAAAGTCTTGCAAGTTCTGCAGAATCAGCCTCTAATCTTTGTCCATTTTTTCGGTTTATGTACAAACTGGCTATTCAGTATTTATTAAAAGATACATCAATTAATTGTGTTAATTGTGTGATTATCCCTAACTTGAATAATGCATGTATTCATAACTTGATAATAATCTGGAACCACTCAATAGTTGAAGATATGCAAGATCATGATGAAGAGAAACGCAGAGGACAGGGGTATATATTGTAAATTTAGTCTTTTCCACAACTTGCCTGGGGCTTACAGGGATTAATAATGAAGGGAAACATGAACAAAAAAATACTGCCCCTGTGTGTCGGCAAAACGACAATGTTATCAGTATGGGCATGTGGACTGTGGAAGCAGCTTAGGTATGATTGCACAATAGTAAAACTTTGATTGGATTTTCACAACAGCACAATGTATGAATGAATTTTACAAAGCATCTGCAATCTTGGATATAACACATGCAAGCAAAAAGACACAATGCACTCTCTTCTAGGAACTATACATAGCTCCAATATCACGATGAAGGGATTAGACAGTCCATTTATACTGCTTTTTGGTGCATTTTAAAAAGCAGCAAGTCCTGTCATTTTTTTTTCACCCAGATATGTCCAGAGTTAATAGGAGAAGACACAGCGTAGTGATAAGAGAATGGTAGTAAACACACTTAGTCCTTCTTTCACAGAGTGTTAGTGGAGGAGGAGGATTGTGCTGTGCTACTGTGAGGCTCTGAGACTCAGCTCTAGTAAACTGGTTATAGATCATTCAGCCGGCCTGGCCCGCCTGGCTCCTGGGTCTACAAACCCTTTCCTCACTCCCTCTTCATTTCCGCACAGTCTGACACTTCTGGACTTCTGCCAGTACTATTTTTTAAGACGTAAGGTGGGAATAAGTAAACAATGTTAGGAAAATATTTGCCTGACCAGCCCCTCCTACTTTCTGTTCGATCGTAGACGAGGTCTGGAATCGGACCATAAAGCACGGCAAACAACCGCGCTAACTTGGGATGGTCCAATCACGGCTGTTCATTTGTAGTAATTTGTATGTGTCTTTCAAATGGGAAGACTTTTACTCATAATCCGCCGTGTTTGTTTTGGCACAAATAGGCCGTGCATTTCTCTGATTGGTTAATCTGCCGCATCTTTAATCATGGATACTACACATGCAAGAAAAAATGCAGTACACCCTTTTCTAGGAACTAGCTCTAGAAATAGCAATATGAAGTGATTACAGTAGACAGTCGATTTATACTTCTTGATACATAAGTACTTCAAAGCCAAAGCAATGTTGAGATTCGATCATAATATTTAAAGGGAAAACAAACGGGAACAGCTCAAATGTGTTATGGCTTTTGGATCGAGTACGGCAGACTGTAGAACACAAATAATACTGTAGCATCTTGGTAATTTTCCATGTAATTCCTGCTCAATGCCTTGCCTATTTTCTGTATTTATACTTAGACAAGCAGTGTAAATACAGAAGCTTTCATAATATGTTATTTAGAGGTCTTGAAGGAGTGACTGTGTGAGCTCAAAGCAGGCTCTGTACCTAAAAGTTTACTTTACCAAAGAATTTGAGTCGTAGCTCTGCGGCTGCTGTTTGTTTGGTCAGCACATCGGACTGGCCAAAATGTGTTTGCATGCTTTTTTAAGTCTCGGGAGAATGTGGTCAGCATTAGCCCAAACGTGATGGATCACTTTTTAACAGGAAAAGAAAATAGCTTTATAATAGAATTTCTTTGTCCTGATGTTTAAATGATATACAAAAAGAACTGAAGGTTAAAGGGCTCATATAACGCTGTCTTCTGATCTATGTTATAATGTTGTTTCCTCATCACAAACATACCTGGAGTTGTGTTTTGTTTCGTTCACAGATGTTTAATTAATCCTTTATTATTAGTCTGTCTACATCTCCAGAGATCAAAATGCTCTGTTCCACCTTGTGATGTCATGAAGCGGTAGTTTTCACGTTAACAGCTACATTTTATTCCTTAGTTCGGTAGAGAATGGCAATTCCGGGGCTGAAATTATCCAAATGATTCTAGTGAAGGTGTATGGAGTTTAAAAACACAGAGGAGCACTTTCTGTATTACCACATGAGATCACAAGGTGGAACAGAGGTTTTCCGTTTTAAAAACACAGAGGAGCACTTTCTGTATTACCACATGAGATCACAAGGTGGAACAGAGTGTTTTCCGTTTGTGAGAAGAACTCAGCCTAAATATGCAGGGTTTGTGTGTTAAACATGTAAATGAAACAAAACACAACTCCAGGCATGTTTTTGATGAGAAAACATTATAACACAGATCAGAAAATATGGCACCTTTAAACATTCATTTAACACATTAAAGGTTATCATTTCATTTATTTTTATTACTCTAAGCGTAACTGTTGTGCAGTTTAGACAAGTTTTGTCCCTTGTTGTCATTATGGTTGCTAGGTAACAGTTATGGAATTATCACTACGTATGTCACATCTTCTGCCCCTGTCCAACCACAAAAAGAAACTGAAAACATCATTAAAATTGTCACTTATTGTCAACTACTGAAAATGAGGCAAGGTTTTTGTAATATCTTAAATATAACGATGCTAACAATGTTTTAGTGAAAGGGGTAGTTTAACCTGTCATATACACTTTAATTGGTAGCACTCATTACACAGGAAACTAAAGCCAATTACGATCTACACACATGGGGGAACAGGCAAACTTGGCACACATAGGCCCAATCTGGTCCAAGGAGCCTTCTTGTGACAGCACAGAAAAGTGCTAACAAGGGAGAACAAGGAAGATGTGTCAGCTCTAGAGGAATAAAACTTATGGGCCTTCTATGATACCTGGAAATAATGGAAACTTAGTTGGGGGTGGAAATGAGCGTTTGTGAGCAGAGGTGATCTGTACTCAGTTACATTTACCTAAGTACAAATGTACTTCAGTTACTAATCCTACAACTCCTTTAACTCTTATTTGAATAGTAAATTCCCCAAATACTTCTTTACCCTTACTTGAATAATTTCTTGGTCTAGTACTTTTTAGGCCTATTTACTCGAATTTTGAAGTAACAGTACATTTGTCTGTGAGTAACAATGCAGTTTTCTGATAGAGTTTGCGGTGAGGATCAGTATGCAGACATTGAGAGATGACCTCTAGCCCTGCCCACTGATCTGTCTATAACTGGAGTTGGACCTGACCAGACTAAACCAATCAGAACTATGGAACTATGGCCCGGGGGCCAAATGCAGCATTCAGAGCAATTTTTGTTGGCCCTGAGGCCTCCTGAATTGGCCCAAGTGGGCAATACTTTTTTAATGCAAATTTAAGTAATTCTGCCACTATAAATTCAACAACATTGCATTGCATTGTGATAAAGACCTAAAATCAATGTTCCAAACCTTCTTAAAGGTACAGTGGCTCTGTCAAAGCTATGTTAAATTGATCCATCTGTATGTGACTCACTGTATGGTCCTCTTGTCTATGGCCCTCCACTTCAAATGTGTTTAGATATGTGGCCCTCTGTAAAGAAAGGTTGGACCCCCCTGAATCAGAGTCACTCTCTGGCCACTCTCCAACTGTTTTTGTCTTTAATCTACTTTCTCTGCTTTTGGTTGCCATTAACTGGTTGAAAAATCCTACATGACATCATAGTTTGTGCATTCACTCCAGTCTCTCATTGCGCACGCTTCGTGGCCAGCCTAAAAATGACTTCAAAGTCCCATTCACCATATCAAACGTGATTTCTTTTCATCTTTTACTGATTATTCTGGCTCATCTTTGCAGCCAGCCGCGTGTTGTTATGTTCATAGTGATTTCAAATGCCTTTCATGCACAGACAACACAAATGAAATGAAAGCTGGGCTGAAATGGAACGCAGCAGAATTTTAAGATGTCCAATACCAAAGCTTGAGCTGTGTACAAATCTGCTGTCTTATGTGGATGAGGACTTTGGTATTTTCAAAGCTTATTAGAATGATGATTTAACCATTGTTTCTTTTCATTACATGGATAAACTTAAGCCCATTATGCATACATTATTTAAGAGGTACTGCATTTGCATTTTGCCTTTCTGCACCACACCATCATTGCTCTTTATAAGGATCACTGACTGCAAGAGATAATGGAATTGCAACAGAAGTCAATATAAACAAAGTTGCTTGTACTCATTTGTAAACCCCAGCTGATGTTTTTTGGTTCACTGGGATAAGGGCAGTGTTTCAGAAGACCTATGGTACCATCTTAACTACTTTAGCTTTTGTACAAGGTTCCACTTCAGTAAACCACACCAACTTGTGCCACTGGTAAAATACATTTCAACAACAATATCTTTAATAATCTTGATCTTGTTTTTATCCACACCAAGAAGACATCAGTCTCACATACATTATGACACTTTAATCTTTGGTAAACTGGCAGCAATCACAACATAAACACAAAACAATTGTGTCTGGAAAATGCAGAGGGTCGGATCAGTTAATTATTGTCTATGTTCAGGAGAACAGATGGGAGGGCATCAAGGTTAAAGCAGTTTGGAGAGAAAAGAGGTGACAAATTTGAATTATTCTGGTGTGATGTTTGCATAGACTACAGTTATGTTTTGATAAAGACAAGTTTGACAGCTCAGCTGATATGTGTTTGTGTGTTTGTTTGGAGTCTTCAAAACCAAACACATTTTTCAGATGTTATGAACCCATAAAACAAGGTATATGGAACAGACCCATAACATTTGAATGAAAATAACGTTGTTCACTAAAAACTTCAAAATTCCAGTTTGAGTTGAGTTGAAGGATTTGAGGGAATGAGCAGACCATGATCATGTCCATGGGGAAGTTATGCACTATGCCTAATTATTCACAGCGATGAGTTTATAAGGGCATTTCACAACTTTCAGAGATGAGGGCAGAGTTTACCATGACAGTAAAGTTAGCAAAAATTAGCATGCTAATAGCGCACCTCCTGATTGTAAAACGCTTCATCGGACAATAAACACTAGATGGAGACAGAACACAGCAGTATTATTTTTTACCTCAAGAGCTGTACTGGGGCAAGACCCATGGAAACAAAATTGGGTACATGCTCTTTTAAAATGTGTATTTGAAAATATGAATTACAAAATCTCATCACAATCTCAGAAAAATCCCAATAAATTTTTTGATTTTCAGAATCAAGTGTCTCAAATGAGTAAAATGCGCAGTGTCTTACTGTTCCCACTTGCTGCCGAAATTAATTGAACGAAGATTTAATGATTACATAATTTTTAATCCTGTTCTATTAAACATCTTGAGGAGTTGAAGACTGGCCAAAACCAACATGGGGGACAAACAGGATTTAAAATGAGGAGCATCTGTTAGACTGCTGATCAGATTATGAGCCGAGGTGGACCCGGGACTCAGTGTGCCCTCAGTCAACATTTAACCTGTGAACACAAGAGAGAGGCAATAAACAGAGGAGCTTAATGCATTTAAAGGCCTTATTAAAGTGGACTTAAATAGGATTAGCTCAGATCAAAACAAAGTAACAACACAGAATACAAGAGCAGGGAAATGGAATATATAACCGTGAGCTACGTTATCAGATTAGGTAAAACAGCCAACATACAATAAATGTCTTATGGGATATTATGTCTTTCATTTTGCAGTAGTTTATACTTTAAACGTGCTATACCTGATTTTAGTCTGGAAAACAGAGCTAGTTCATTTTAAACAGTTTGCAGCAGTCCAAACTTGAAGGTTAGGTTAGTTTATATGCCATTTGTTGGGGCTCAGTTGGTAGAGTGTTTGTCCACTGATCCGAAGGCTGGTGGTACGAATCGACATAAACATCATCGACTGAGCGCTCAGATCCACTGACTCACAGGCTGGCGATGCATTTCCAGCTCTCACAGATGAATGCTGTCATTGTGTCCTTGGGCAAGACATTTAAGCCACCTCGCCCCCAGTGTCTGTGTACACTGGATTATGAATGTGTGTGTGAGTGGGTGAGTGGTTCATTGATGTAAAGCGCTTTGAGTGCCTTGAAGGTGGGAAAGCACTATATAAAAATGTGACCATTTACCATTTTGTTAAAGTGGCTGTATCCAGTGTTTGTCTATAGTAGTTGTACAGTTCCCCTTTACAGATATATTGTAAAAGTAGCTCTTGGGGTCAGAAGAGGCCGCTATGTGCTGCCTGCGTCTAATTATAATGCATTTTATCACCCGAGAACCAGGAAGTGTACTGTTAACATGCTAGTTGTTGCTAGTTTTACTGTGACGACAAAAATAATCAGCCTAACGTTGGACCACAGCAAACTGTTTAAAATTATTTGTGCTAACAATAACTAGCATGCTAACAGGGCAACCACATTACGTCCTTGTTTGTTGTTGAAGTAGAATCCTTAGCGCTGCTTTCACAACACACTGGTAGTGGCACAAGACAGTTATTACTTCATTACATAAAATGACCTGTGCTTTTTTGAGCTGCTTCTTGGTCATGTTGTTATTGTAAATGAGAGGGTGTTGTCAGCTAACCTACCTGTTCAAATATTGAATAAATACAGTTATCTCATAAAATAATTACATAATTGACACAAAAACAACTGCTAGCTTCAAAGTTGGTTATCAACATGAGATGGTCAGAACATGTGACTCACTGTTTCAGACACATTCTGAATATATTTTTCAACACAATTGAAAACAGTCTGTGACTAATCTTGGATATTGGACTAAAACATATCTGATAAAAACCTTCTTGGCGCTACGTTGCATCAGTTTTGTAGCTGATGGAAATGCTTCTGACACCACATTGATGACTATTCCCCGCTCCTATTTGCAGGTGCAGCAAAGAATCATGGGACATTTCTTTCTCAAACAACACCAGAAATAATCTCTGCAAGTTCCTGATTTGTTATGTTGAGCAGGTGGAGCACAGAGGAAGGACAGAAGAAGTGTTTTGCAGTAGACTCTTTCACTATAAGAGGTGTAAAGCTATGAATATTTGTCTTATTCACTGACACTGAACGATTTGTGTATGAGTTTGTGATAGATTCAGTTATTTATAAAGTGTTTGGTTGTCATCAGTGTTGACAGAACTGCTGCTGTCTGATCACGGAGGAAGAACAGAGTGCGAAAATAGAATATGAAACTGACGAATGTGTTCAGATCCAAACTAGGCTGCGGCCTCCACCACAGGACTAATCACCTGCACTTGGAAATAAGTTATTTAAAGCCCCACTGTGTGACTTTTTAGCCAATTGCCTAAAAACTAAAGATTTTTCATTTGGGATTTTTTATTGCACTGAAAAACAAAGAAAAACAAGTATCTCTACTCTGAGTGGGCTTGCATCTCTACAAACCTGACCCTTATTCGTCCTTCTTGCCTCCATGTAAATGTTGTTCCGTAAAAGCTTAAAGCTCATATAGCTCCACAGAGAATGTTCCAAAGTAAGGTTTTAACTTTCCATTTCCATGTAATCATGCAGGTAACGTGTGTGCCACCACTCGAAAGTTACGCAGCGTTGCTTTAAACACCTAAGCTCCATCCAAAACCACATTTCAAACAGAGCCGCTAAACTGGGCAGTGCCTGGAGGACTACATAAGAGAGGGAGGGGGGAGGAGGGGTGGGGTCTGGATATATGAAGAAGAGGGTGATTGGTCTAACGGGTATCCACACTTCAAACTCAGCCCCTGCAGCCAGGTGTTTGTGATCAGAAACACCTGGATCATCTGTAATTAAGGCAGTCCTGCGTGATGTCACCAAGAACCTGAAATTGTAGCGGCCACAGGAGCCAGGACACTCCCATTTTTTATAGATTTTTGACCAGAAATCAGCAAATTCACCTAGTTTGCACTAAAATTGCCAAAAAAAAGACTAGGAACAGTAGACAATGCTATTAAAACACTATATGCACAGTTTAGTAGCAAAAAAGTTTATTTAGTCTTGAGTTCCAGCTCAAAGATGCACTGCCTCTACTTCAGATGGGCAGCGAGGGAACAAAGCTGCTATTACTATTACATTTACTGTAGTTATAAAAGCGTTTTGAACTGAAATAACTCCTCTCGATAAGGTTGCAGTTAATGTCAGTCACTAACCACTTTTCTTTTACGTGCGAACACAGGAGTGAGAGAAAGGACGAGCTGTTCCCGTTTGACCTTTAATATTATGGAAATGAAAGGCCTTACATCTCTTTGACACGTCTGACACGTGCATAGGCAGGTGCTCAGAAAGATCTTTGTGTTTAGTATATTCAACTTCCAGAGCTGAATAGAATTATATCAAACCTCCTTTTTTCTACTTAATTGCACCAAATGAATTATCACGTTATTATTATCTGGAGAGAACAAACAGTACAAAGGCAGAAAGACAATGTATAAATGTTAATTGTATATCTGAATCAGTTTGATGTAATCGGCAGTGAATATCGTGTATAATTTGCCGTTTTTACATCTGACAAAGGAACTACCAATGAGAAGTAGTGCAATGAGCTAACTCGATTAATACAGTGTTCCTTTTTAAATCAAAAGTACCGTATTTTCCGGAGTATAAGTCGCACTGGAGTATAAGTCACACCAGCCAAAAAATGCATAATAATGAAGAAAAAAACATATATTTCACATATAAATTGCATCTGAGTATAAGTCGCACCCCCAGCCAAACTATGAAAAAAAGTGCAACTTATAGTCCGGAAAATACGGTAAATAAAATGAAGAAATATTGACATTTAAAGGTGCACTATTTACTTTTCTGGAATATTGCACAGTATGGCAGACATTCAGGTGAGAGCAGGTCAGATGACTGTAATAATACATGTTTCTCAATTTTTTTTAGCAATAAAAACAGTGTAATTGAATAAATGCAAGAGAGATAACTTAAATGACATACTGTGGAACATTTCAAGAAAACAAGCAGGAGAAGTTATATACATTTAAATATAAATACCTGTTACCTAATGTAATTGTAGCTCATTGTGGGGTACATACACAAGACCACAGACATAGCGAGCCTTGAGAGTACTTTTTACCCATTTCTGTTGAATTGGTGTAGTCACGGGGTCATGGGGTCCTGTTATGCCAATGGAAAACTGATTAAAGTTTGAATCATTTCTTTGAACATATAACCGAGGTCAACTTTATTCTATTTTTCAAAATCTTACAGTGTATTTTTCTTCCCTTTAAAAAATACTGCCGGACACCGCCATGTTAATTATATTGAATACACGGCTTAATGAGGTCAGTGCTGATTTTGTACATGATGCTGCAGTGTTTCATTGTAAAGGTCCCAATGCAAATGAGAGTCTATTTTGTAATCAGCAGTGAGATCTGTGAACAGAATAGATGCCTGCAATCATACAAACACTGTATAATGCGGCATATCTGCATAAAATCAAGGCAAACATCAAACATAGCTCTTTGTTTGGGCTGCATATATTTGAATATGAATGTGTGAAATGACATTCATGCTGCTTTAACTTTGCTTTTGTAAACAATGTAAAAGCCCATTCCCATTAGCTATCTGAATGCTGCGGTCCCCTGTCCACGCTGCATTTATTACAGTTTTAGCCTTTTGTTTACAAACAGTGAATGAAATATATTTCTGTGAGTTCTTAAATGTGCACTATGTAACTTTTCTGGTGAAGGGTCCAGTTATTTTATTAAAGAATATAAAAGTATATAATTGAATAAACGCAAGACACTTAAAGGAACAATATGGCACTTCACCTGCATGATTCCCTGGAAGCAAACAGGTAAAATATACTACAAAAATTCTCCATAGGAATTGACGGCTTTTATCTCATACTGTGGAATAACCAAAGGAACAACATTACCATGGAAACAAGGCCAAATAACAGTCCGTTTTGTGAAGGTGCAAGCTCGCTCAGAGTAAGGACACATCTTTTGGAAAATTTTCAGTGCCATAAACACAACCAAAACAAACAAAAAAAAAAAAACATAGACTAAAATTTGTGCTATGTTTTATGTTTCAGCTAAAAAGTTGCATACTGTGGCTTTGCGGTTGATGCAATACTGTGGAGACAAGCAAGTGCAAGCAGACGAGCAGGCATCAGATCTCTCATCAGAAAACAGCGGCCCTTTAAAAGCAGCGCTCCAGTCCTCTGCCCTGTTCCTGTTGCCATCTTGTCAGTGACGCTCTCCACAACATGGGACATCGCTGACGTCAGGGTTGATGTTCTCTTTCACACCGAGGCTGCAACTGTTGATTCATTAACAGATAATCTATTATTATCAACGAACAAATGGCAGAATCAGCTCGTGCGCATTGTGTTCATTTGCCTCTTCCAGTCTTGAACAAATGTGCTAAACATATAAGGTCATGTAAGGTCATTTGTGATTTCGCAGCCCCATCACTGCCTCTGTTCCAGTGTGCCAAAAGCTTAAAGTGTGTGTAGCAGGTTTCTTTCCCCTGTATCTGAGCAAAGTCTGTCTTGCCCCAGTACAGATATATTGTATAAGCAGCTTTTGAGGTCAAAATAAGTCAGCTGTGTTCTGTCTGCATCTAAATATAAAGTGTTTTATTGGCTGAGAATCACAAAGTGGTGGAATGGTAGTGGTGGAACGTAACAAAGTAAAAGTACTGTACTTAAGTATAAATTTTAGGTATCTGTAGTTTACTTAAGTATATTTACAGTGGATACTTTTTACTTTTACTTCACTACATATGAGAGCAGGTATCTGTACTTTCTACTCCACTACATTTTTGAAGAGAATTGAAAAGTAAAAGTATTTTTGATTATTGCTTGAGACCTGCTGAAAAAAGCTGAGGGTTTTATTTTTTTTTAAATGTTTGTAGCAAACAAATTATACAAATAAAACCAACCAATTAAATTGTTTCTATTGAACAAAATTTGCAACATTTGAAGCTTTATTAGGCCTCAAAATCTGCATGAAATACTTTTACTTTTCACTCTTTATGTACATTTTAAACTGGTACTTAGTTTTACTTAAGTAGATTTTTTCATGTGATACTTTAACTTGAGTATTTTTTTGCTCTGTTTTTTGCTGAGAAATAACTTTGGACCACTGCAAACCTTTAACATGTAGAGTCCTGAACCTGGTCTAGAATACCTATCATTCTACCAGTACTATCTACATTCATTGTGAAATACGCAACTAATGAACCAAAATAGCAGGACAACATGTAGTGAAAAAATATGTTTATTAAAAATCACATATTCTGCACAAAAATCCTAATATCAATATAATATAATACAAATTTCTGGTGTAACTTTGAGACTGACCATGACATCCCACAGGCTGCGAACATATCTTAATCATTCAAATTATTTCTCCAAATTCTTGTAATTTTAGACCCCAGGGCAAGGTATTGTGTTAATCAGGGAGCTGAAACAGAGACATGCACATATCCACTTCCACATCCAGTCCTGTGAGTTACCATTATGCACTGGTGAGACTGAGGGGCTTAGACATAAAATAAACTGGTCTTTTTAATGGAGAGGTCTGCATCAAATTGATATTAATGACATCTCAAATTCATATATTAATATAGTAAACTATTTGTATTTGATTTTTAGTAAGGTCAAATCAAAAAAAAAAAAAACAAAAACATAAATTAATTCAACAAAAAATGAAATAAAAATAGGCCTATGTCACTCAGCCCTAACCTAAAGTAATGCTTGAAATAAGACTGGAGAACGATGGTGCATTTCACTAAAGCAGTCAACAATAATTCAATTCATTTATTTAGTTTTACAAATGGAATAAACATTTAAACAAGAGGTTTAAGTTTTAAAAAGGATGGTATCCACGTTGTCAGCCCTCTGTTCAGTTCGGTCAGTCTTTCGTACCAGAATAATGTCCCATGTCTCCTTGTTTGGGAGGAGTCTATAAACTGTTGATGCCCTGAAATCCACAGAAGTTCCAGCGTTTCTCTAAACTGGCTCCTACTCCAGTCAGCTCCTGTCTGAACGTGCAGGGCAGCCGAGAGAGGAGCGCCTCCACTTCACTCGTGGTAATCTGTCAACACACAGTGCATAAATAATTAGCAACATGTCAATTTAATGGTGTACTATGAAACTTTTCTGTTGGAGGGTCCGCCTCCGCCTCCTTTCTCCATGGAGATGTTCCTCTCTGCCCAGAATTTTCCACAGTATGGGATCTGTCTCCATGGCGAAAAGCTGGTGATGCCACCAGGCCAAGTAACAGGTAAGATCTGTGGACAGGCAACCTCGCTCACTGTAACCATTCAGGTTTTCCAAGACATTTTTGAGGAATATAAACTGATGCCATACTGTGGAACACTGCCATCTAAAAACATTGCAAAAATCAAAGATATAATATCTAAACCGGACTTAGAGACTTATCCATGCATTTGTCTCCTGTAGGTTAGACTGTAACGTCCTGCTCACTGGCCTCTCCAAACGAGCGTTAAAACAGCTGCAGTATATCCAGAACGTTGCTGCTCGTGTCCTGACTAGAACCAGGAAGTACGAGCACATAAGTTGTGTGCTCAGGTCTCTGCACTGGCTCCTGTGGCTCAGAGAATAGACTTTAAAGCAGCTCTGCTTGTTACAAGTCTCTCCAAGGCCTAACACCAAAGTACATCTCCAACATGTTAGTGCCATATGAACCATCTCTCACTCTGAAGACCGATGTTTGTATTGTGATTTTAATGTCTTTCTTATTCTGTAAAGCACTTTGAATTACTTTGTGTATGAATTGTGCTATACAAAGCCTTGCCATTCCAGACAAAGCACAAACATCTGCAGTTAGCAGAATCTCACTAGAAAAGTTACATAATGCCCCTTTATATGTTTTATCTTATTTTATCTTGTTCAGTGTCCTTGGGTGCTTTGAAAGGCGCTTATAAATAAAATGCATTATTATTATTATTATTAAAATAACTATATTAGAGAGAGGACAATTTGTTTCATGGATGAATAACCTACATATATTTTATATTTACTACATCTTATTTTATTTTACTTACATACACAAATAAGACAAATTCACTTATTGCAAAAATACTGTACATCATACATTGTGTTGAGTATAAAATGCTTCTTTATTGTGACTTTTAAATGAACGCTCTGACACCTGCCTGTTCTTTCCTCCAAAGCTACGTCTTTGAAGGAAAGCTAAAATGCCCATTACTGTCAGGGTTACCATTTTGAGGTGACTTTGACAGTTGGCACTTTTGAAAGCTCCTCAAAGTGGCAGGAATAGCCATAATACCTCTGCAGAAATATGGCGATAAATGGCTGTGCTCAGAGAGACAAGCTGCAAATGAAAAAGTGTCAGAGGATTCAAGAGTCAGGACCAACTATCTACAAAGTTAAAGGTGCACTATGTAACTCTTCTGGCTCGTCTCCATGGAGATGTAATTGCTTTGCCTGGAATGTATCACATAATGGCACTTAACTCAGCCTTATCTTTCTTAGGGTAAACACTAGGGGTGGGACAAGAACCACTTTTCACAAGATGGGACGAGAGACGAGATTTGGTCAACAAGATTTTGACATACTTTGTAAAAAAAAAAATACATCATGCAATCCCATTCACAATTTTGGCCTCACAGTTTTTAATTTATTTTTTAATTTATTTTTTGTGGTCATTATTGCACTGCTTTTTGGAACAGCTTCTCAAGAGGTATAACTCACCAGGGATCCTGCGACATGAGATCTTGTCCATTCCCTTGTAAAAACACTCGTTCTTCCATGTTCTCGCATTAGAACACGTCTAACTGAATAAATGTATGTTAGTTAAGTTCTATGCTATACTGTGTAAGATTCCAGGCAATACAATACTTCATGGAGACAAGCAGGTGACTGGAAAAGTTACATAGTGCAACTTCTGTACGCTCAAAAGGAAAAACAGAAAAGAAACATCACAAGAGCAAACTATAATATGCTGCAGTGCAATAAACATTTTGAAGGATTGGCTTAGATAGACCAGATGACTTAAGTGCACAACAGGGCTTTAGCAAGAGGCCCACTCTTGTATGTTCAATGGGACACTGACACTGTACTCAGCATTAAATGAGCATGTAGTCGTGTAATTGTGATGAGCAGTGGGAGCTCTCATTGATTTAAGCCTGTTACCTTGGAGTCCAGACGCTGCAGGTAGGAGCAGATGTACTCAAGGCTGGCTCCGAACGGGTGAACGTGCAGAAACGTGCAGATGATTCCTGTGTGTCAACAAACGAAACACATTAGAGACAAAAGAAATCCCTTCATTGTCTAATAGTTTTCATAATGACAGAGCAGTGACTGTAACAGGAGCACAGTCTTCTCCTCAGTCTCAGAGCTGGTACAGACTCTTGTATTTGTGCAGTGAGATTAGTGAGGGTTTGATGATCACTTTCATGCCCTTATCTCTCATCAAAGCTGTGTTCCCTCAGTTTTGAATATCTGTGTCAGCTCAAAGAGAGGGTCAGGTGATTTCTGTTCAACCTAGCCTATGCTCATGAACCAATATTAATGAGGGTCAATATTAAAAAGCAAGTTTGAACCACACAATTTCTGGAAAGCACTTTGTAAAGGAACTGTATGCAGCCTGCACCTTAAAAAAGGTACTGCAATCACTGAACCTGTAGCCAGTGCCTTAACCTGCACATAGAGGACACATACACACAAGTTTTTTCTCATTTTCAATTTATGGACAGGCCTCATGTGAAAGCTCAGAACCTCCAGAATTCACTCACTGAGCTGCACAGGCTGCACTAGCACTGCTTAATGATTGGCTGCAGGTGCTGGGGTTTATGTAGTGAGGATTCAGATCAGACAAAGTTCTTTTAGGCTTAAACCAACTGGATTAAGACACTGGAACTGGCAACCCAAATCAGACTCTCATGTGAGGCTCATTCTGCTTTCTGATTGGATAGTCGTCGTGAGAACCAAAACATCAAATTACAACATAAATAAATGGGAAATCGATCGGAATAAATCTGCATTAGAACTGTTATCATGTTTACCTCGTATTTGGGGACACAGATAGGTCAAGTTTATGAAATGTAAAGAAAGGAAAATAAAAAAATCTACGGTCACACAGAAAACGAGCCTGGGACTACTGCACATGTATTAAACATCAGTCTTGACCTTACATAGCCCGCTACAGTGGAATATAATGGTGGTGTATTTAAATCAATCTGCCCACTGGAGCAGTTCTTCTGTCTGTGTTTATTTGTGATGAAGCGCCAATAGATCCGCTCCGAGGCTGACAGCAGAGACGTTTGTGGAGCAGACCCTCCCACTCCCTGTGCACCGATGCCAACCTGACACAGCTCAGAATAGGGGCACATTCAGATTTGTTTGTTTTAGACATTTTTGTATCATAAAAGGACCCAGTGGAAGTAGTACATTAATGAGCTATCTTTCTTTTATGGATATTTAGTACTGAACTGTAACACACGTAGATCATTACATCTGTTCACTGTATGTATGCCACAATATTGATCTACAACTATTCATGAAATGGGTGCATTGACTTTCTGTACAAAACTGCAGAGTTGATAGAGGCTGTTCATAGTGGCATTTCACTGTAGCAGCCAGCAGATGTTGAGAAAGAGCTACGTGACATTTTTGAACCCTACGTGTATGACTAGTAGACTGTATTAGTTGAATAAGTAAGCCAGTACAGAGCAGTAGGTGGAGATAAGGGGTAGATGGAAAAAAATTGTGAGCCCTCAAGCCTCAAATGCAGAGTAATGTAGGATTACCCAAACATGCGTGGATCAATAGAAATACAACATTGAGTAAAGTAATGATAAGGGGACACTGTTAACTGTTACACAAGTTGCAAACTCTTAAAAGGGGATAATACGTGCCCTTTAAAGCAGACCTATTATGCAAAATCAACTTTTAACCATGTTATAGTCGTTTCCCCTTCTCATTTACCCTCTCGAAGTTGTATTTCGGAGTGATTCATACATGTTTGAGCAATCTTTAATCACTTATTTTCAAGACGCCATATTGCCAATCAATCCCCGTTTTCACTGCCACCGGTACACGCCCACTGCTCTGTACTTACTTCATTCGCCAATTTTATTGTCTTAATCAGTGATACATGTAGGATTCGGCAGCGTCATGAAGTTATTTTGGTACAAATGAAAAACAAAAAAAACACTACTTGCTAGCATGATCTGCAGCTATCTATAGGAGGGGCTAACAGCATGCAGCACTTTGTTGTGATGATGTTTACGGCAAAGTCAGCGCCTATTGGGCACTGCAGTTTTCTAATGTGGAAGTCAGTTCTAGATGAGTATTGCGATTGAAAATTTGCAAATTATAACAGGTGTCATAGATTATAGCTATATAGCAGACACAAGCAAAATAGGTCTTCTTTAAAGCTATCATCTTTAAGTTTACTAGTTTACAGACTATCAGACAGCAGGTGTTTTGTGAGAATACAAGAGGGCCGTTATAATGCAAATGCTACAAAAAATTGTAAAGAAGACCCAAACCATAAAAACTCTATAGTTGATGACATTGCTAAGATATTGTAAACATTCCCTGCTGGATGGCTACACACCCATATTCCTCATGCTCGGATCAAACTAGAGGTGGCCCACAGTGAAATATAAATGACAAATGCACTGTATGTACCCAGCCAGACCTCATACAAAATTAAACCTATACTGCACACACACATACATATTTTACTGACCATCTGATATCTTATTCAGAACTAGATTTATATGGGTTTATTTTGTGGTGATGTGTAGTGATCTCACCGACTAGCAGGGCCTCTCTCTCTGACTGGACAGGGCTCTGTGGACTCCTGTCTGTTGGACCTTCTTTCTCCTGACTGCACGACACCACTGTGGACGCTACAGACGCTTCCTGCAACATAAAGACACCGCTACTTTAAAAGCCCTATATTACACAAAATGTACTCAGGTGAGCTTTAGCCATGTTATAATGTTGTTACCTCATTAAAAACATACCCAGACTTGTGTTTTGTTTCATTCACACGCGTTTGCGTAATCCTTTATTATTAGTCTGTCTACATCTCCAAAACTCAAAATGCTCTGTTCCACCTTGTGATGTCATGAAGAACTTGTTTTCAAGTTAACAGCTAGATAGTAGATGTAGAGATATATATAGAGTAGATATTGGCAATTCCAGGGCTGAAATTATCCAAGTGGAGGTGTATGAAGTTTAAAAACACAGTGAAGTGTCCCGTATTACCACATGACATCACAATGTGGAAGAGAGTGTTTTCCGTTTGAGAGAAGAACTCAGCCTAAATATGCAGGGTTTGTGAGTTAAACATGTGTGAATGAAACAAAACACAACTCCACTTATATTTGTGATGAGGAAAAAACATTATAACATAGATCAGACAATCACGTAATATGGGCACATCTGCTCAAATCCACAGGCCTGTTTGTGATGACGCTCAATGGATAACAAATACCGCATAAACAAATGGAACAAATGCGGTTAGAAGATTTGAGTTGGCTAAATGCATGCAAGACACAGTACCAGAATTACAAATAAGATAAAAACGTGATATTTTGTCGAACTTAATCCTGCAATTATAACTTATTTTCTGTATTATTCAAAACACATGATCAGTGTGAATGTGCATGTTTGTTCCCAAGTCCACATTGGATTATACTGTGACTGGAGGTGGTAGGGAGAGTCAGAGGAGACAAAACTTACAGCGGTTTGATCAGCGTTCTCCTCTGCGCCTCTGTCGTCTTCCTGCGACGTCTCCAGCTGTGACCCATTAGAAGCATATGAGGGAAAGACACTGTGAAACAAACTAACTGCTCATTTACACAAACAAACATATGGTAACGTGCATTTGTGCTGGGAAAGATTGTCCATGTTTTACTGATCTCCTTCTGAGTCTATGACAGAAGAGAAAGACGTGCCACAATGCTAAATATTCATTAACTTGAGTTTCTTAAGTTTGGTTTCCTGAAACAGTCAAAGCCAAGTCACAGGGACAGCAGTCAGACCTGGGATGGAAAGACTTCTACCACCCCAGACACTTCCACCAACACAAACAGGGGAATAGCTCAGTCAAGCAACATAGTCCAGCCTGTACAAAGTCTCCCCACAGGCTGCATCTCAGTGGAAAATGTTAAAACAGACGCTGAATCACCTCACCTGGCTCCCAATGATGATTTAATGTGCCAAAGATAGATATAAACCAAAAAAATAAGATTGTTTTAAATAAAATAAATCATATTTAATCTCCCACCTGCATTCCCTCTGTGTGTTGTAGACTCTGCAGATTTTGCAGCCCTTCCTTCAGGGTCTGGACTTCTTTCTTCAGCTGCTGTTTGTCGTCCAAACTCTTCTCCAGGTCTGACTCACGCTGTTTCAAGTCCTCACGCATTTTTAAGAGTTGCTGAAACAATAGTTGGGTACTTTCAGTGTTTATTTTTAAAGATACATTTAATTTAGCGTTTGTGGAAAAGTCAGCTGCAGGTATGCGGATGAGACTGCATGGATTCAGGTTTGCAGTAAACACGTGTGTAGCCTACATCTGCAGAAATGAAAGAAAGCAGCCCTGTGTTGAAGGGAATAATTCATAATAATAATATCTCAGATTTTTCAAAGTAATAATTGGATAAGTTGTGCTTTATTTTTATCTTTGTCCATTAAGCAGTGACACATGCCAAAAAAAACCCTAAACCATATGTGTCGTGATTACTGCCTTTTAGAAATGGTTTAATAGCTTGAATTTGCTCCAAAACTACTGTGTGAATCACAACACATAACACTCTCATCCACTTAAACTCATTCTAACAAACTTTCTTATACCAGGACTAGAGTTTCAAATACTTCTGGGATCAGACAGCAGCACTGTTCAGAGAGATCTTTGAGCATCAGGTTATAAATAAATGACAGCTGAGGGTTTTTTTTTAAAGATAGCAGAGAAAACTTAGTGGGTTCACCTGACTGCCCCTGTTCTTAAACAGAACTTTGGCACAGATAGAAAGTCACTATGTCCTTATCTGTTGAGAATACCCCAGTCCGTCATCTGTAGAGCTTGTATTGTGTGTGTGTGCGCAGTGTGTATATGGGGTGGGGTGTGTGTGCGTGTGTGTGTGTGTGTGTGTGTGTGTGTATGTGTGTGTGTGTGTAGTGTATGTACAGTCTGCATGCCCTGTAGAGCTTGTATCATGTGTGTAGTGTGTATATGTATGTAGTGTGTGTAGTGTATGTACCGTCTGCATGCCCTGTAGAGCTTGTATCATGTGTGTAGTGTGTATATGTATGTAGTGTGTGTAGTGTATGTAGTGTGTGTAGTGTATGTACCGTCTGCATGCCCTGTAGAGCTTGTATCATGTGTGTAGTGTGTATATGTAGTGTGTGTAGTGTATGTACCGTCTGCATGCCCTGTAGAGCTTGCTGGAGGAAGCTGAGTTGCTGTGAGTGCGTATTCTCTTCTTCACTTCTCTGGGGCTGGTTTTTGTTCTGTTCTTGTTTGAGAAGCTCCACCTCGTTCCTGTAGGCGTCCAGCTGACAGCGCAGAGAGTCATTCTCCTCCTTCAAGGCTTCGGCTTGGGATGCAACTGGAAGGCAGAAGCACAAAGATAAAAATATGAGATGAATAAAAGAATAAAAGAACCATTAAACATAATAAATGAGATTTTTTCAACTTTTAAATGGCACTTTCAACACACATTCCTTGTCCACTTGATGAACATCTAAAATAAAATGCCCTACTCCTCCTACTTCATAAAAAGGGGACCCCAGTCAGGGAAGGTTAAGGCTGAATTTGTACGTCCAATAACATGACTATTATTTCGCTATCAATAAAGTCCATTAAGAAAAACCTGGTGAGAGGAGTGGAGGGTGATTCATGTCTTTTATTGGCTCTGCTCCCTCATGTGGACCTTAGGAGGAGCTCTTGGGGAAAAGGCAGACTGGACAGAGGAGATAAGCCCTCTCCTGTACTGTAATAACCTAAGTGCATGCTTTAAGTGTAGGGTGAGCTCATGTTCTGGCTATCCACAGAGTCAACTGACAAGTAAAAAAAAAATCCTAGACAGATACAAGCCCATGACATAACAGAAGGTTTAAGCAGTTAAGAGTTTTGTTACTCAAGCCACTCAAAATATATTCTGAACATTTTTGCCCACAAAATATGTGTCAAAAATATTGATTAAAGGCAACTGCTGTAGCATAGATGTACCTGAGTTTATTGTACATTAGCAGTTTGTGTTGCATGGGGAGACGAAATGCGACAGTAATGCAAATCATTGAAAGTTAAACATCAAATTTGCACCAGAGAATAGGCGGAGCTGTCAAGAGCAGGTACAAGAAATGTTGATAAAAAGTACACATTCACTAATCCCAGAGGACAACGGCACAATATTCATGGATGTGTGATTACAGGGCAGACAACTATGAACTGCAATAGTGTGGTCTAAAAGATCAAAGTGCGTTACTAAGGATGAGACATGTAGCTACCATGTCTCTTCTTCATGAGAACGCGTTGTCAGATGCTAAGAGGTAGAATATAGCTGTCTCTGCTGTTGGCAGTTTGTTACCCCCTGGAGATGGTGATGAGTTTATGGGCTGTCATGTCAACGGCAGTGCTGAGCTGTTGTGTAGCTGCTATGTATGTGCTGAATGGGCACAGAACAGCACACAGCAGACCTGAGTCCTCTGAGAGTTTGCTGCTGGGGGGATCTTCCATGTCGTCGTCAGACATCTCCATCTCCTCCTCTCGCCTGATCCCCATCAGCTGCTCATTGTGCATGTTTCTGATCTCCTGCAAAGATAACCAACAGAAAACTGAAGC
>KN483306.1:60833-104997 GCA_000787095.1 Periophthalmodon schlosseri | reverse complement strand
TTGCATTCAGTTAAATGCTCCCATAAAACATCAAAGAAGCCAAAAGCAGCCAAAAGAGTAAATAGAATATATCTGTGAGCTGACACTATCAAGTGGCGCCCCTGGCAGAGGTCAAATGCACACAGTGTGTTGGGTGCTGTACCACACATAAACAAACACACAAACACATATGACAATGATAGAGGGGGGGCGGCTGTAGAGTGATTGTGGCTTCAAGCTGCAGTCGGTCAACATGACAGAGTGCTCCTCCATTTGTCAGTCTGATGATTAACTACCTCTGCCTCATCTCTGCTCTTTCTATTGAACATAACTGCCTCAACCTTGACATCAATGTAAAAAACATGTTTTGAACTAATGCATGAGGCAGTCTTTATTATCTGAGAATGAGCTATTAACTAGTATATGCTTCCTCCACACCAGATCAACACAAGGAAACATACAGTACATATTACAACATTTTACCTACCTTTAAAAGACTGTTATCATAGAAATCAAGTTGTGCGTACAGAATACAGTTTTGTACAAAGCTAAAGGGAACTTACCAATCAGATAAGAACCTATAAGATCCAATAGACCGGGGGAAAAAAACTCCACAATTTCATGCTCCATCTAACTTTGTTCAGCCAACAGAGATGGTTTGAGGGCTGCTCATTTGTGTTCTGAATATATACTCAATACTAGCAATTGGACTCACCAAGAAGGTTGTATCTTGTCACCATGAAGGGCAGCAGAAGAGGCAGATTTTTGCATTGAAATATTTCTAGTTAGAAAATTTGGTCCCAATTTTTGGATAAGGTGTTTTCTTGACCTTTTTTTACCCAATATACTCATAATTCATTATTCGGGTTCATGTCAAATACTGAATTGTAGATATGTATATAAAAAACAAAATTGGGTAGTATTGTCAATTTACAAAAATATCTGACAAAAGTGTACTAACCTGTACTTGTTTGCGCCAAACGTCCAGGTTCTTGCGCTGAGCTTTGGAGAAATGGTCCCATGCCTTTTGTTTGGAAGCAGCTTGGAATACAGACACAATCTGTTCAACTGTGGAGGTGCAGGAAGGGGCAGAGAGCATCCACAGGGGGGCAGGAGACAGAGGCAGGTGGGAAGGAGCAGAGTGTGAGAGACTGGAGTCAACAACTCAACCGGATGCACTGTTTTTATGTATGTGCAAGTGTGACTTACCATCACACCACCGCATGCCCTGAGGGATAACAGGGCAACCAATCAGTCACAGTCTAATTTACATTACAAATCATGGTCTTGGAACCAAACTTTGCGGTCTTGAAGAACTGTATATTCTGTATTACAAAAGTCAAAATCTATGGTTACATACCTCAAGGAGACAGTTTGTAATAGAAGAAAGGCTAATTACCGCACCGCCAGCTCAGTCCCTGTTATCTTGACCTATGTCATCAGAGGTATAATACTCCCTACAATGCAAGAATAGCCAGACTGGACTAGACCAGAATGGACAATAGCCTACTATCACAATGTCCTGAGGGTTCATGTTTCTGGGTGCATGGCTCCATACTGATGGCTCCTGCATTAGGATTCCAGCCTCATGTCTCTTCTTATCACGCCCACTTCAGTTTATTCTACAACGATTCCTTACTCTTATGGTTTCAATTAGGGTAAAGTCAAGGCGGCAAATCAGTTAGTATGTAAAGACACGTATTGTAGTGTGCACGTAGAGGAAGAACACTTGCAGATCAATAGCTTCATCCAAGAGTCTAATACTATGATAATAACGTAAAATGGACCATGTGTGTCTTGTTTAATTAACATGATAAATGTAGCAGATTGACCAGCAAATACCTATGCAGTGGAGCTAATATACTGTTTGTCAAGGCTTCATGTTTGGATTGAGTAACTTGTGGGTATCAACTCCAATCTAAATAACAGAATCGCTAGCAGGAACACATGAGGAGCAAGTAAACAATGTGTATGGTTTGCACTCCTCCTATATGAATAGTTAAGTAGCTTTGTCAGTTTTGTAATAATGACCACATGTTCTTTCTATCCTCCATCACATTTCATAAACAATACACTAAACAAACAATTTACCGCTTCAACGTTGAATTCAAGGATGTTTGCATTATATTTTCTACTTCACATGCATGTGGTGAGGTTGTGGAGTTGAAATGCCGTGGGCTGTGCAGCTGCAGTGAGAGCTGTCAGAGGTGTGGGAGCAGTCCGCTTCCTCTGGATTCTTCTCAGATGAAAACCTCCTCCTAAGCATGTTCATCCTCATCTGACATTTATTCTGTTCTCAATTCCTATGTCTACAGAAAGGAGGACTTCAAATTTAATGAAGAGGATGATTTTTAAATTAACTTGCATCGGGAAATTCAGCAGTACAGACCATGTTGGTGGGTTGGTAATGGTGGGAGATATACCGCGAAATTGATAATATCGTAATTATGGTTTTGGAGATATGCTAAATTAGAATATCTATTTGAAGCTGCAAAAATAGCTGATTGAAAATAAAATAATCTTGCAGTGTTCTCTTCCACACAATCATAAATAACTATAGCACCCCCAAAACTCTCCTGACTTGCGTCTACTTACCATAACTCATACCAGTCCAGCTCTTCAAATTTCTTGCTAATGTCAATAATAGCGTAAGGTTTATATGGAATTTGAATATTAAGTTAAACGCAATACTTACTTCTTGTCAGCTTGGTTACAAGTGTCAACGACTGGAAGCCTTCAACAGTTCTACCCCAATACACATTAGTTAACATTCGTACATCTATTTCTAGTGTTTGTGTACAAATCACTCACATTGGCCCAGTATCCCGGCCAGTGCGCTCTTGAACTTTTCCTTGGCCTCCTCCATCTCCTTCTCGTGCTGGGCTTTCTCACTCATCAGTCTGCGGATGTGGCTGTTGGACGACTGGATCATAGAGTAGAAGTTGTTGGCGTTTCTGCGATTGACTTCACCTCGCTCCAGCCAGGTCAGGAGCACCCGCACCGCCTCTGCAAACTTCACATCATCTGGAACACACGCACACAGGCGAGACACAGGTCAGATGGTGTACAGCAAAGGAAGGATTTGGAGAGTAAAGACAGGTCGTTTTATATAAAGCCAAACAAATAAACACTGCCTGGCCCAAAAAAGTCTCACAATGTAATATTTGTTGGACCATCTCTTTGATTACAGCACACATTCACAGTGGCATCTTTTCAATTAGCTTCTGCAATGCAACATTTCGCCAGCCTCATAGCATAACTGCCTAAGTCATTTTTTGGGCCAAATTGATTTTTTCTGCTCTCTGTTCTCATTCTGCTCTCCAGACCCTGCTGCATCTGTAGGGGTCATTGGCGAAAATTTCCATCAAATATAAAGGCACGCGTATAAGGGCTGAGAGGAAGAGCAAAACAATGCTTCATCTAGGCCTGTTTTTACCCATACACCAACCGCCTGTATGCACAAACCTTTGATCTTGTCCCCCAGCAGGCTGCACTCGTGGTCGGAGTAGTGGACGATGGGAGGAGGGGAAGGCGGTCTCAGTCGATCCTCCTCCATCTTGCGTCGGTGCCTCTCCTCTCTGGCTAACATGCGCTGGTGACATTCCCACTCGTACAAGTCGTCTCTGGCCTGGGCAAAGTCCACATGGAGACGCCCGCTGTCCTTCTTGTCTGTGCTGGAGCCCAGGCGGATGCGGTAGCCTGTGGACCAAGCATATTATGTATGTATGTAATAAAGAGCAAACAGCAGCTAACTTAATTGTCATTGTCAGATAGCTGCAAGGAACCGTGGCAAGTACATCCTAATATCAAAAGAATGAGTTTGCCTAAGCTCGTATCAGCTTGGCTCGTAATAAAAAGTACAGCCTAAGGTATTAATCCCTTGTGGAAAAATGTGAAAGCTGAGTAAACTGAGAAAGACTGAGGATGTACATGTCTTGCTATAGTTTATTACAGTGGATGCAGTTATATACAAATTAAAAATCTAATTATTATCAGATTTCAGGAGTTTCCGATGTGAGTAATACGATTTCTTTCTGATCATGGTCCCTCTCACATCAGATTTTGCGGTTTGAATGTCATTTTAATAATCTGACCACTCCAGAAATCTGGTAATCTGATTTTTGCGTGCATGTAAATTTAGACAGTCTTTACATATCTTCTTCAGTGATTTCTATAACTTCCAAGTTAACACATTTTCAGTTGAGCTGTGGCTGTAAAAAGTTGCTCATCCAGGGATTTATAGAGACTGAGCGATATGGGTTTTTTCATGATGCCAATACTGATTGTTTATAATCCAGAGAACCCAGTGGCAGATAATGTCTGCCGATATTTTTGGACCAATATGTGAGGCCGATTTAAATTATTTTGCCCAAATTTTGTATGTAAAATTTTCTACAAACTGACCCACAGCCCTTTTTTGCTGTGAGAGCTGTGTAGTCATGGTTTATGCAGTTATCTCTTTGCATTAAACTGTTCAAATGGAGCTTTATTTTTACTCTTTAGGCAGCAGGTCGGCCGAAACTAAATATATCGGCCTCTGCTTGAGATTCAAGGCCGACAGCCCACATGGTGAAAAGAGCAAATATCGGTCTGTAGTGATTTTACCGGTTTAAAATTATTCTAGTCTACAGTAAAAGAATGCAATTATTTCCTGTGACATTCATATCCAGGGTCTAACCAAATAATCAGGAATAAGCCAAGCTACAGCGTAAACAGAGAAATAAGTTCAGGGCTTCTTCCATCAGCTTCAGACTCCTAATCTAAAACTACTTCAATATTTCATATGAGCTCTTAGTTGTGTCTGTGTGGGCGAGAGGCATATTATTTATGAGCAAACTAAACAGTTCAGTCATCTGTATATTATATGGACTTCAGTTCTGCATCTCTGGGTAATGAAAAAAATAAACTACCTCAAGAGTTATTCACACCTTAACTCAAGTGTAGCGTGGTAGAGATACTGGTAACAGTTTATAATACCCACACCTAATTAGCCTTAATGAAGCCTGAAGAAAGGCTTAAGTTTACTGAGATGATTCAGGCTTACTAACTAGTTCTTAGCTACTCAAACTCTAACTCCTTACCCTAAGCCATTTATAAACCTGAAGTATTCTTAATAAACTAAAAAACTGCACTATGTCATTTTCTGGAAGAGGGTCCGCAACCTGTTTGTCTCCACGGAAATGTTATTGTTTTGCCTGTTGTTCCAAAGTCTGGCATTTAACTTGTCTATCTTGCATTTATTAAATTACTGCTCAAAAATACCTTGAAAAACATGCATTCTTACTGTGAGAGGGGTCACTTCTCCATAGATCTCACCTGTAACTTGGCCTGATGGCATCACTTCCTAGTCTCCATTTAGATAAATAAGTTTAATCCCATACTGATGTTAAGCAATAACATCCTCATATAATAAACTCCTAAACATCCTTTAATAAACTAAGTCTTTCACCATGCTTTATTAAGGCTAATTAAGATAAAATGTAGCCAAAATGTTAGAGAATACCTGTAAATTAAGTTAAGTGGAGGTAATTATTGACTTGGCAGTGTAAGGAAACTTAGCCTACCAGATAAGAAAAGAGCCTTGTCCACAGTGAACTCCTCAGCAAAGCGAATGTGGCAGAAGTTTTTCTTGCTTTTGCGGATGGCGATGATCTCTCCACATGGACCAAAGACCTCCTCAATGGTCTGCTCTGTGGAATTCTCTGGCAAACCACCCACAAACACTGTCTTACACCCGGGAGGGCGCTCCCTGGTGGCTGGAGGGGGGAGATCTGCAAAAAAATAGGAGAAATTGTGAGATTAGTGGTCAGAAAAGTGGTTGATAAAAAACTCTTGTCAGGCCAGTCTTGAGGAAAAAAAAACTTGAAGAAACAGAATTGAGTGCAAAAGTGAACATCGTGGTAAGATTTGGTTAAAAACACAGGAAGTGCCTCTTCAAGGAGGAGGGTCAATAGCTAGCAAACAGCTAAATGACTATGCTTGTAATATAAAAAGTTTATTTGGAAGAAGTCAAACAAGCAATCAAAAAGGTCAGATTCACTCTGTTTAGTTATAAAAGGCCTTCATTGGTTACATGGGATGAACCAACTTGTTTTTACACAGTTACACTAACCCTAACCCTGCATCTGTCAACACTAGATCACATGTCACTAGATCATAAATGTGTGAGTTTTGCAAAAAAAAAATCTAAAATTTTCATTAGTTTAAAATTTCATTACTTTTTTTCTTTTTCATTTTAATTTATTTTGTGATGGTCTTTGATTTGGATTGTCTAGAAGCTATTTTTAAAGGCTGCAAAAAGAGCTATTCAAAATAAAAAGAGGAGGAGGGGTCTAGTTGGCAAAACATGTAACCTTTAATATTACAGACAGGCATACGGAATCATTGTCAGATAATAATCCTACATTTACCTAAAAGTCATCAGCTCATCTGCTTCCAAAAAACACTGGGATTACAATATAACCAGCATTTCATTATTCTCAGTCATCTCACCATGGATCAGATCTATGTGGTACTATTCATGTAAACCTCCCATCGACAATGTTGAAGTCATTTCAGCCCTGCAGGGAGCTGGGGCAGTTTCATATTGAGGATTTAAATCTTGTCAAATAGTTTTCATGCAAATACCAGAGGAACTTTCTCCACTGATGAATTCTTTCTTCATTAGACTCCCCACATCTCCAAAGTGATTTCACTGACACCTGACAGTAGATACAGGCCAAAGGGGAGTGCAGTATAATCCCTTCTACATTCTCTCTGTCTGTGCTGGAGTCTGCGGCTGGTCCACGCGCTCAGAATAACTTTACAGGTGCAATACATTGTGCATCCCAATCAGATGTGTACACTGAGCCAGAGGGCTGTGAACTCACAGTCCAATTATGCGAAATACAACGATTAGAATACTTAAATGACAAGATTTCTATTGACTTCACAGTTAGTATGAACTATACAGAGGAACGTCTTATAGTAGTCGAAAGTTTTTGTAGGTGCACTATGTGATCTTTCTGTTGGGGGCACCGTCACATGCTTGTTTCTATGGAGATGTTGTTGCTTGCCTGCTTTGTTCCACAGAGTTACGGCACTTGGCCTACACCCACCTCACCCTGCGCTCCCCGTTTGTTTTCACCTGCATGTGCATATGCTGTCTGAGTCCAGACACAGTATGACATTAAATGTATGTATCTTGCATTTAATCAATTACAGGCGTTTTTATTACTCAAAAATGCTTCTTATGTGAGTGGGATTGCTTTTCTACAGATTTAACCTGGTGTTGCCACTTGCTTTTCTCCATGGAGATAGATAAGTTTAATGATATACTGTGAAACAGTCCAGGCAAAAAAGTAACATCGCGAGCAGGCAGTGGACTCCCTACCAAAAAGTCACAGAGTGAACCTTTAAGCAATGACTTGTCAGGGTAAATCACCTTTGAAGTAAGAATGAGAATGTGTCATAAAATACGATTATAAGTAATAATATTTTATTAATACATTAAAACTAGAATACTACATTGTAAAACTGTGACAGGAGAAAGTTGGTATTTAAATCTATCAATCTAGTTCTTAGCTCTCACAAAGCCTTTGGCCAATCGCTACTATTCACATTCATGATGAGTTATTTGACCACTAGCACAGCTTTAGACAGAGAACTGTAGCAGGGTGGACCACCCTGGCACAGCCAATAAACTCTCCCAAAGCATCATATTGCACCTCACATGGCTCTATCTTACAAGTTTGCATTCATGAAAAGTTTTATTTTAGATTAAATAAAAGCACACAGCTGTTGATTTATGTCACAAAGTTCTGCTATAACAAGAAAAAAAGCTGGGTTTGATGATGATGTTTTGAAAAAGATATATAATGTTGCACGTATATGGGGCCTGTGATCAACCAGAGACACTGAGAAACTTACTGGGGTTGGGAGGGAACAGAGTGCAGCTTTTACAGTGGATGATCTCCTTGACGACAGGGACATCTGGTACCAGACCCAGACCAGGCATGAGTGGATTCATGGGGCTGAAGTCAGGCATCAGGCCCACATTTGGCTCATAGTCTGGAAACAAAAAAGAGAGAATGATAATGGGATTTTCAGATCAATAAAATCAAATCTAAGTCTATATTGTCCAAAGTAGGTTGTCAAAAGTATAGAAAATCAGATACTGATCAATACTTAAACTAATACTGAGCAAGTACTGATAATGCACAAAATCACACTGACAAGAAATTTAAGCTTTCCTGAACAATTTTAGTGTCATTTTGAGCTTTATCAGAACTAGTATAAGATCTCAAGGTAACATAAAAAAGTACTAGTATTTTGTGTATGGAAATTACATTGTTACTAAAGAATGAGCTGGTTTTATCTTCATTGTGGTATTGTAATCGGTACTGAGTACTGACTCAGTTCCTTCGTATCAAAATAGAGTTAGAAGTTTTAGTATTGTGACAACACTAGCCTATAGTCATCCCTCCTACTTTTTGTATAATATAAACACAAGATACACAAGACAGGCTGCAGAGACATATGTGTTGCTTGTGTCATCTGCAGTCAGACCGACAGCCCACACATAGTCAAATACTCAAACATTCATAAATAAATTACAGGACAAAATGTCGATATTTTAAGAGTTTCTTCTGTCAAATCCCTCCTACTGTGTGAACAATAACCTTATGGATAACGAGCACTGCTAGGTTTACATTATGCAAGCTCTTATTTACAGAATTGATTTTTACTGTATCAACACCCACATAGTGCAATCAAGTCAAGTGCACACACAAGTCCACATATATATAGGCCTTTTGAAATGGAAATGACTCTGCCTTCCTCTATCTGCGTCACCGGTACCTGCTGTGAATAAGGAGCATTTACTGTATAGGTGTGATGATGGCAGGTGCAATACATGACCAAATATGTAGCTATGAGGTGTCTAATGTGTTACAAAAACAAAACAAGTTTAAATTGAAGAAAGGCGAGGGAGGAAGGAGGAATAGAAAACAAACTAACATGGTGAATTTACATAATAGAGATTTAGAGATTGCACACTGGTTGTAGCATTAAAAACGATGTTGTCCGTCTGTTCTACCTCGGCAACGGCAAGCTTCCTGAGCACTTCCTGAACACTTTCTTGCACAGACACAAAAGGGACTGGTGTGAGGCATGATGGGTAATAATATCTGATGAGGGCAGAGCAAAACCCTCCGTCACCATCCTGATTGTAAGATAACATTCATATGCAATTTCAATCTCACAATTTTACTGGGGCAAGAAGAATTAATCACTACCGCTGTAGAGTTTATGTTTACTTTTGTGACTATGTTGGCAATAAACTGAACTGCTGAAACACCAACTGGGCTTTTTCTAACGAACATAGGAAATCCCATTAAAGCCTGGAGCATGATCTACTCTGAGATGTGGACAGCAGATGTTGAATCCTGAGGAGATTTATGTCTGTGCTTTAGTCCAGATATTCACACTGTAACTGTGATGACTTATGTCCGGATACACACTGCAAGACGTGTTGTAATGTTTGGTGCCACAAAATAAACACAATTAATCTAAACAGCAGATGAAACTGCTCTAGCATTAGACACTCCACAGAACTACAGTTCCTCATCTGCTTAAGTGTGTATAATGCGTCTCATGCTAACAAATGTCTACAATAGAGATTGGAGCTATATATAACATTAAACTTGAAGGGTCCATATTACACTATTTTCTGATCTCTGTTATAATGTTGTTTCCTCATCAAAAACATTCCACAGTTGTGTTTTGTTTCATTCACACAAGTTTAACACACAAATACTGCATATTTAGGCTAAGTTCTTCTCTCCAACAGAAAACACTCTGTTCCAACTTGTGATGCCATGTTGTAATACAGGAAGTGCATAACTGCGTTTTTAAACTCCATACACCTTCACTAAAATCATTACTTTCAGCACTGGTATTGCCAATCTCTACCAAACGAAAGGTAAACGGTAGCTGTTGATTTGAAAACTACCATTACATGACCCTCACAAGGTGGAACAGAGCATTTTGAGCTTTGGAGATGTAGACAGGCTAATAATAAAGGATCACTCAAACATGTGTGAATGAAACAAAACACAACTCCAGGTAAGTTTTTGATGAGGTAACAACATTATAACATGACTTAAATCTCACAAGAGTCAAATCTGCCTAATATAGCAGCTTTAAGAGTTGCACAGGTTTGATCCAAGGGACAGTCCTGTGTCACTGCTGATGGCCTTGTACTGGTCTTTGCTGATATTTCTAGTTCAGTTTGGCTCCAGGTTCAGAGTTCACCTTCTATTCTATACCACACATGTAGATGTTTTAAGTGGGTCTCAGGGTAGTCCTGTCACTCACAGGTGCAAAATTACATTATTCATGTGTGTCCCATTTGTGTGTGCCAGATTCAAGGCACTGTTCCATGAGCTACAGCACATCAGGGATGTTTAAGTCATTATCTGCACCTGTGCTGCTCTCATTACAATTGAGAAACAAAATGAGACTGTGAAATCTAAAAAGAAATGTGTCTGAAAAGATTGAATACAGAACATGATCCAGATAATTACAGACACACTAACTATAATGAATTTACAGCCTTTGAGACCAGACTCTGGAGCCCAGCTTCATTAGAATTTATCACTGTTCACATCCTGCCTCTGCAGTGCCCACTCCCCGGAGCAGGAGGCTTTTTATACCATTGGAGATGTATCAGATTTGTGCCATGAGTGCACACTCCCCTTTATATTTCATTTTAGCCAAGTGTATGGAGGACTGCATATGCTCTGCCAGTGCACACACACACACACACACACACACACACACACACACACACACACACACACACACACTCACACCAGCTTAACAGAAGGACAGGAAAATGCTTTTAAGGTAAGGAATGGGATGTGCTTTAGGAAAAGACTTTTTACTGATATATTGTAAAAGAGTGGGAGAAGGCTTCACAATGCAATGCTTTAGATGTGTGCACACCATTATAATGATGCATAAGAAGCCAGGGTTCTTTGTGAGAATAACCTGAACTGAAACAGTTTCCCTGCTACAGAGCAAACAATACAAGAAAAGTGCTTTTGTAATTGCTTTAAGATCCATGTTTCCACAGGGCCGTACCTGGCACTAGTGTCTGTGTGCTCAGCCCCAGAGGAGACATCCCCAGGTTGTTCATGGCTGTGGCCCAGGCGCTGGGGTCTGACATGGGCATCGCCATCGGGCTGGAGTCCATGGGCAAGTTATGGATCACTTCTGCTGAGAAACAGAGGATTGAAGTAATACCATTAAAAAGATAAAGTAATGACAAAAAAAAAATGCAGCAAACAGCAACACAAAACTAGACTGTGCTGGGCTTTATTTTACCTTTGAGTTTGTCTCTGGGAAACAGTTTTCCTCCTCTATTTTCTTCTATCCTGACCCCATTTAGATCCAAAATGATTTTTAGTATTCATTAGTGTGATTTTTCAGCTAATCTCCAAATGATGTTGTATTATATTTACATCATACTTTAGCTATTCTAAAAGTCTAGCAAAGTGTACATAACTATACTTTCCTTAGATAAAAGAGGTAAATGCTGTATGATGTTCTCTTCTGGAAACCTCTCATTAACAAGACATTCTCTTCTCACTGTCTCTGTGTTGCAGATGTAATAATCATCAGCAGGAGAGAAAATGGAAATCTATTTTGGGACACAATATAAAACATAATGCCGCCAAAAACAAAACATTATAGTTGCCTACACTTTTTGTACTATAATTCATAAACATTGTAAGCCAAATAGAGCACAAACATATGCCTGTGGCTAATTCGACATGATTCTATTTAGATTGTACTTCCTCCTCCTCTTCCTCCCCCTCTCCCTCAGAGCTGCTGTGGCTGCCCTCTCCTCTTCCTGATGCCAAAGACGACAGCAGTGGTAATAATGAGAGGCTCCTGCACACAGCTCACAGTCTGAGGCTCCTCCTGTGTCTAAACTACACGCTCTCTTCTTTCAGGCGCTCATGTGATAACACTGTTACCTCTCTGTGCAGCTAATTCCCAAGCAGTGCTGGTGATGGAGCGGATCGGACTATTAACTGAGCCACTTGTGGGGACAGTCGACAGGGCGAGAGCAGATGTGCTGGTTTCACAGGGTGATTTTGCACTACTTGATATATTCTATTTTTCTGGTAATTATTAAACTATAACATATTGTAATATTGTAATTCTAAACCACAATACTGATCTATAACGATTTAAGAATAGACAAAATCATACATTTAATCACAAACACATTAAAGGCCAAAGCACACCACCATCATGGCTCTTAAAAAGGCTTCAACACAACTCTCCAAAATGATATTAGCGTTTTATCTGCTGAGTACTTAAAATGAGACACAGCGTGGGACAGTGAGTGCTGAGGAAAGGTGGTGGTTTGATTTATAGTGAGTTGAGTGAGAGATGAGTTTCCTTCACAGAGAAGCAGGAAAGGAGCCGGTGTTCTGCCAGGTTGAACACCGAGGCTTTCTATGGCTTTGCTGCAGCTCTCGTGCCTCCGCTCAAAGTTTACAGCAGTGTTTCTGTCACAGAGCAGAGACGTGTCTGTGCTCACCCCTGAAGTGCAAAAAGCGTTTGAGACACGGCGCTGCGTCCCAATTCAACAAACAATGGGGACAGCTCTTTTGCTGCGTGTCAAAGAGTCCCGGTGTGCGTTGGCCTTAACAGATCATTGTTAGCATCTATAATGGCATGAAGCACAGGCTTATTTAAATGTTTGTAGTTTGTCCATGAATCTGTTGCCCTATAGTCTAGACCCATGTCTGGTTAAGATTAGGCACAAATCTGTAATGGTTGCCCGCATAACCCCCTGCAAATGATGCACTTGTGGTAAATGAGAGCAGTTCTACATTTCGTGACTGCACAGCACAAGTCAGAACCCTCCACAAAATTATGAAGCAGGTCTATTTTCCTTGACAGTGGAGTCTGGCCAAATCAAGTTCCACAGTTCAGAACACCAAACGAGAAAGAAAAGGTGTGAGAGGAAATGCAAGGCCAATCTACATTTGACATACTGCAGTCGTTCACTTTCATTTCTTTCCATCTCCCCTCCTTGAAGCAACCTCTAAAGGCCTTTGACTTTTGTTCATAGCATAACCTTGAGCTAAAAAGTTAGCCTTGGCTTCAGTGAAAAGAGCCATCCTATATAAGTCAGTGTGTATTGAGCTGAGAGATAACGTCTGGTGATCACAAGTCTCAGGCTTCTTCAGGTGCAATTATTGAATGTTCTTGAAGGCTATTTGTGGACAGACAGACAGAAGAATCTCCATGACAACCACCAGTGACTATGACTGTGCTCCTCCCCCGGCCAAACGTGAGCCATATCCATCTGGGACGACCTCTGACCTGGAGTGTGACCTCAGTGCAGCAACAGGTCTTAGATCAAGTCCCAACAGTCCAGCACAAGGTCCAGGTAGAGGTCCAAATGCATGTTCAGGACAAAGCTCTGGACAAAGTCAACATCCAAGTCCCAGTCAACGTTCAGAATAGAGTTCAGTGCCAGGTCCAAGCTCAGGACAACGTCGGGATGAAATCCCACCACGAAGCTCAGGAGAAAGACCAAGGAAATATTCAGGACACGATCCAGAGCCATGTCCTGGAGGAGGCTGGTCTGAAAATCCAGAACAACACTGAGGACATAGTAGAGATCCAGAGCCAGGTTCAGGTTCCACTCTAAAACAAAGTTCAGCAAAAGGTGGAGATGCACAAAGTTCAAGAGAGAGTTGAGATCCCAGTCCAGAACAAAATCAAGGAGAAAACCTGGGACAAAGTGCCTCGAGTAAGCCAGGGTCAGATCAAGCCCAAGCCTTACCGCCTCAAACTGGTGCACCCTCACACGGCTGAAAAGATCCAAGAGATCCTGCAGCGTTAAGCACAGAGGCTTCTTCTTTAGATAATAATATGATTAGAAGAAACACCAGTTTTAGTGAAATGCTTTGTTTAAATTTGTTTTGTCAACAAACAAAAAACAAATTTAAAAAAAGTCAAGGAATATCATCCATAACGCTCAGTGGGCCTTGAGACTGCAAAACGCAAGACTGCAAAATGTAAGACTGCAATTTGTTTCCAGTGCCCACCACATAAACTTCATGTAAAGGTTAAGGTTACTGTAGGACATAGAACATGAAGGTGTACCATTCCCAGATTGACCTCTGAAACTGTGAGAAGCGCTCTCCTCTTTGGCCAACAGAAGACCTTCTAGGGCTCTCCAGGCCATATGACCAACACTTGCTTCGGCTCTAACTGTCACTCCACCTTTTCATACACTATGTGTTTTAGATGTAGGTTAATTTATTTGGATCTTGATTCATTCTGCTAATTACTGATGACTCATTTGCTTATTTCATCTGTTTAACTCGTTCAATAAATAAACCACAATTTGCATTGGTGAAAAGTGATTTCTAAATTCCAGATATGGGTCAATATAATAAAAAGAATTTTACAAACCTTCAGAGTATTGTTTAGCTAATTATCAAAGAATTTATTAATTAAGATAATTGAATATATTGAATTGGTATATTGAATACACTGAATATATTGAATTGGTAATGTTTCTAAACTTTTGAGTGTTTGAGTCTTGAGTGATTCCCCAAAACTCTTCTTCTAGTTAAAGCTTCTTACTCACAAAGGCCATGTGAGCTCTGCTATAACTTAGAACTTAATCCAATTCTTTATATCAGTTACACTTTAGACCCCTTACATGACGGTACACCCGCATGAGGAAGGTCTGATCAATGTTAATACTACTACAGGAGTACACTAGCCCAGATGTAATATGAAACACAGAGAAATGGTCTGAGCACTTCTAACCGTAGATAGACTACATCTATAGCAGACTAATGCCAGGCACTGCAATCAAGAACAGAATTTTTTTGTATTTCTTTAAATTTGAACATGCAAATCGATGTGACAAACAACAAGTTTGGTTAATCCTCTGAGCTGACAGCTTCACACACAACTCTCCAAAATAGTTTCACTGCCCACACCAACATAGCCGCCTAAAGCCCTAAAGTCTCTCTTTAAAGGAGTTCAAGTTGAAAATCATCATCGTGGTATTGTGGTATTACTAAAAAGAACTAGCATGCTTCCAGTGCACTTTCTGACTCTCGGATGATAACGACACTCCATAATTAGAAGCAGAAAGCACACAGCAGTCTCATTTTGACCTCAAGAGCAATAAGGCTGAACGATTTTGTTTGCGATTAGATTTGTCATTTATGTTTAAGTAGTCGAATTCTGTTCAAAGGTGTATTAAATGACAAATAATCAAGAATCACATGTAGCCTGTTTCAGATCATGTTTGGACACATCTGAATTACAGGATTAGAAGTTTTTATGCAGAATATTTTTTTCCTCAGCAAAATGGACAAAAATCGGGTACAACCACTTAAATACTGGAGTAAAGTGAAGAAGAAAATAAACATAAAAACAGACTCGAGGGCCTATAAGCGCTACATCTGCTAAAACCTCTAAAATAATCAGACTTACACTTTCACATCCAAGTGTTTTACGATTAGTTCTATCCTCCGTAAAAGTGTCCAGATGAAACTCTCTGGAGATCAAAACAAGAAGCCAAAGTACCACATGGTAAGACCTGGATCGATGGAACGTGCTGCGTGGAAGACTCCAGCTTATAGGGCTAATGAGGAGACTCGGGCAAAGAAAGCCCAAGGAGAGATTCCAGATGGATAAGAACAAAAAGAATACTGAAGAAGACTGAAGTTTGGAGTAGACTTGACATTGACTGCTGTGGACTATAATTGCTTCCATATGGCAGAAGAGTGTGTCCCATAGGTTCAGACTATCTTGACACTAGCAATCAATATTTCAATTATTTCACTTTATAACATTTTTGGAGCGTAAATGTCACTTAAGCCTATCAATAAATAAATAAATAAGTAACATTGTCTCCTCTATTGACGAGAAATAAGAAAGCACCACTGTAATAAAAAACTAAAATATATAAAATTAAGAAAAACTTCTGCTGTTTCTATCTTTTAATAAATGCTATATATTTAGTCTTCGCAGCTTCCCCTCACTGTCCTCCTGGAGCCGTCAGGTTGATGTGGAGCTGAAGGGAACACATCCAGCAGTGTGCTCAGAATAACCAAGCGCTATCGTCTGCACTAAGTCTGGCCCCACAGAATATGAAGAACTTCCTCAATTGCACATAAATTATGTTATATGGGAAAAAAATGTAAGACACTACCTGATTTTTACTGTCTTAAAATGTGAAAAACAGAACTAAAATATTTTAAACTTGCAGTGTGTCTAAAGTTATTCCTCACTTTCCTTATTGATTCCAAACATCCTAATTACTTACCGCGATGAGTTTATAAGCTCTTTTCGCAACTTTCAAAAGACCAAAGTAGAGTTTTGAAGTGACGGTAAAGATAACAACAACTAGCATGCTGACAATAAAATGCTTCAAAATTAGAAATTAGATGCAGACAGCACACATTCTGACCTCAAGAGCTGCTTATACAATATATCTGTACTGGGGCAAGACAAATTTTGCTCAAATACAGAGGGAAAATTGGGTTCAGGACCTTTAAATGGCATGTCAAAACGATTGGCTAAATCTACCTGACACAGATCCTGGAAAAATTGCCTCAATGTTTTCAACAAGGGGTGATCTATAGGTGAATATAAAGGAGTATAATTTGATCAGTAATCCTTAAAGAAGACATATTGTGCTTGTGCCTGGTATTTAGTTATAACCCATGACACCCGTGGATCATTATATTATAAGTTGCACATTTTAAATCACAATATTCATCTAAAACGACTTAATAAAAGAAACAAGTCCACGACTTCCATGTGATCTATAGGTGAATATAAAGGAGTATAATTTGATCAGTAATCCTTAAAGAAGACATATTGTGCTTGTGCCTGGTATTTAGTTATAACCCATGACACCCGTGGATCATTATATTATAAGTTGCACATTTTAAATCACAATATTCATCTAAAACGACTTAATAAAAGAAACAAGTCCACTGACTTCCATGTTAGGAAACTGCAGTGCCCAATGGGAGCTAATGTTGCCGTAAATGTCATCACAACAAAGAGGCAAGGCAAGTTTAAGAGGTGTGTAGCTATTAGTCTCTTCTATGGATATCTGCAGATCATTTGTACCAAAATGACTACGCGATGCTGCTGAATCCTACGCGTATCATCGATTAAGAAAATAAAATTAAAGAACAAAGTAAGTACATCACAGTGGGCGTATGCCGGTGGCGTGAAAACGGGGATTGATCGGCAAACTAGCATCTTGAAAATAAGTGATTAAAGATTGCTCAAAATCACAAAATCACTGTGAAAACAACTTCAAGAGGGTAAATGAGAAGGGGAAACAACTATAAAATGGTTAAAAGCCCTGAAAAGTCGATTCTGCATAATCGGTCTGCTTTAAGCCTAGTAGCTGTGCAAACAGTAAGCTGTTTTATCCCTTTGGTGCAGTTTGATCCATACAGACCATGTCCACTAAGCGACCTTGTAGCACTCTGCTGTTTAACAAAGACCACGTCCATGTGTTTATTGAAGTCTGAAGGACAACTTGACACCAGTGAGGAGGTAAACCGGCCTGAGAGTGTCTTCAAAACTGCAGCTTTTCTTTTGAACCAGGAACAGAAGAGGAACCAGAGTCTGTGGATGTGCTGAACTGTTGTTGTTTTATGTTACACAAACCACACAGGGAAGATCATATGTTTTAACCTTGAAAGCCAAAAAAGATGGACAAGCTGCTACATTTTACTCAGATAAAGAGAAGTTTTTTTCCTCTTTCCTGCACACTGTCCCGTCACACTCTCTGCTGCAGCCTCTGACGGCTCTTATCAGCAGAAGACCATTACAAACAGAATCTTATCGGTGTTACAATTAGAACCAGGAAATGTCAACAGCTCAGTGAACCTGATATGGCTTTATCTGGACACACCTATTCATCCTGGTTGTTTTCTCAAAGTCGGTTCTAGATGATGATGGTCAAAAGCTATGGCATGACTCTTTAGGACAAAACCCTGTGCCCCTCCAGCCCATTCGAAAATACAACCCCTCCCCATCCTAAAAAAACCCCAACAACGACATTTAAAATATGTATATAAAATCTAACATAGCACTACTGACATAGATTATAGAGTTTTTAGTGAAGTGTTCCCTCCTTGAAACCATCTCTAGGGGCCGTTTAACATGTTCAATCGCAATGTATCTTAATTGATGAAGAAATGTGATGGTAGAGTTCAACGAAATTTTTTGTTTTTTTGTTTTTTTTATGGTACTTTGATGTTGCAATCCATGTATTTAGTGCCAACATGGTTTTGCCCACATAGGCTTAAGGTTATGCACCTAAAAGATATGTTACTGTCTGTCCTATATTCCAGTCAAAAGCAGTAATCCAGTGATAATCAGACACATATATTTGCATGTACAAGACAAATGAAGTGGAGATGATTCAGTTGTTTGTGTGTCACCAGGCGAAACTATATAAAGCAATGTACTGGATATATGCTTATAATTAAAGTGTGCTATTTTTGTGCCTTGAGAGCAAACAGACCCATGTGTATCGTCAATCTCCCTGCACAGAAATGGAGACAAGTGGATTGTTGTGTTCTGACAGAAGTACACAACTGCATACGAGCACAAGAAAAGGTTATATACTGTAAAAATGAAGAGTTTTAGACTAGGCTAGACGGAACTGAATGTTGGATTTTGATAATTGTACTGGCTTCAAAATAATTTAGTTAAAAATGAGAAAATTAATCTGCCATATGGTAACAGCAATTTTCCCCACTGGCAACTACACTTTAGCTGAATTAATAAGAAATAATTCATCTGTAAAGAGCACAGGAATTATACGATCAAAAACAATTTAAAAAAGATCCAACTGAAATGGATCCAATGAGAAAATAAATCAAATTATCCAAATTCAAATTTTAGATTAAAGTCATTTTAACTAATCTAGATGATCAATGTTTAGCAGTGTGCACCTTGTCATGCAGTTTTCTAACTATTTTCACAGTTCAAACCCTCATATTACTAAGCCACAAGCGAGTCTCCTCATACAACTGATGCTAACTGTAGGCTCTGCTCTGTCTGAATCTTTGTTACTCAAGTTAGACTTTATTCTGATCTTTATTTTAACACAATCTGACCAGAAAGAACTGACCTAGTTGGAACTACAACAGGTGAGCTGATTTGCAATGTTAAACCAGTCACTCTCAAATAACATTAGAGTCAGAAGCTAGCTAGCATTAGCCAACAGTTAAGCAGGACCATAACTGCTCGTATTGATCACAAGCTCCTGAAAATATGTTTTTAAAATCCATTTTGTATTTGTAACTTTTCTGGCTGTGTTTGCACATTTCTCGATACACATACATGAAGAACACCCCCAGCGTGATGTCACTGCAAAGTATAAATACAAGTCAAAAAATTGTGACGACATAAAGGCCCTATACGTTTTATTGTCCGAAAATCAGGAAGTACACTATTAGCAGGCTAGTTGTTGTTAGCATTGCCATAACTGCAAAACATTGCTCTGACATCACTTATAAACTCTTGGAATATAAGGTACATGAGGAATAGCTTTGGACCACTGTAAACAATTCAAATTGAACTAGTTTTGTTTTTCATGTTTTTGAGAATAAAAATCAGGTACAGCCCCTTTAATACTTGATATCTAGATCAAATCTGATATGTTGTGGTTAGCTGCATGTTTCTGTGTTATAGAATCTGGAATTTGACCACAGATCTCCACAGGACTAACACACACTGATCCTCACACACACACTGATCCTCACACACACACTGATCGTCACACACACACTGATCCTCATATCTCCACGGCTCACAGCTCTGACAGCTGAAGTAGCCTGTTACATTATTTACTTTCCTCTCACTGATGAACATTAGCTTGCATTTTTAATACTCAAATCCATTAATCCCTGTGATCTTAAGTACACCTAACATCTGCTATGGGCCTACAAAAAGTCAGCGTACAAGCAGTGTTGGAAAGTAACTAAACACATTATTTAATAATAATAATACTTATGAGTAACTGTAATCTGATACATTTACTCTTTCACTTGGTGGTAATCAGAATACAGTTAAAATCAAAGAAGTACATTGTTGTCTTTGTCATGCATAAGCATCAAACTGAACAGTTGTCACGAATCCACTCTGTCCTCGTGTTTCTGTGCTGTCTTTCCCCTTCCTTCTGTGTCTGTACCTGGAGCTGGGCGGAGCCTCTGACCACACCCACTGCACACCTGCATCGCATCAAGCAATCAAGCTTGTCCTGGGAGTACAAAGGAGCCGAGGAATCCGACACATGTCGCCAGATTGTCTATGTATCCTCTGTGATTTGGCTCCCTGGACTATCCGTGCTCCTCCGCCTCCGCCCCTGCTCTCCACGACCGGTGTGCACTCCCCCGCGCTCTGCCTATCCATCCACGACCAGCTCCTGAACACCGCCTGCCGACCCAGCCATCTACCATCTACTCTGACAACCTTCATGCACATTTCTTATTTGTAAATAAACTCTGTTAACCTGCCTATCCGAGTCTGTATCTTTGGTCCCTCCGGACGTTATGACAACAGTATAAGTGAGAAAAACAGAAAATATCGCTCACACTGGTCAGTGTGATTTTTTTTTTTTTTTTTTTTTTCCTTCTCAATTCAGTGATAATTTAATTCAAAACAGCACAGTTTAATCCTATGTACTATAATGCAGCTCAATGTGAAAGTAGTCTAAGTACTCTGAATGTACCATGTAAACGTTACAAGAAGTATTCAGTATTCTGTAAGTAAATACATTTTCAAAGTATTCTTCCAAGCACTGAGGACAGGTGAAGAGATTATGATAGTATCAGACTTATCTGGCAGAAGCACATTTCCTCCTGCAGAGACAAAACTCCATGTATCAAAGTGAAAACTGACATGTTCTGTTTGGCTTATTTGTGGTACCACAAGTGAGATCCCAGGATGCCTTTCTTAGAAATGAAATCGTAACATTTCAACTGCCCCTGACACATGGTTTTAGTTCAGTTGAAAAATAACCCTGACAAATGAACTCAGAGGACCAGAGGAAAGTCCCACTCGTTTGGGTTTTACAGAACAGTGCTTCTATCATCAATCTTGAAGATTGACATAAATACAAAAACTTCTCTGCAATGTCTCTTGTCAGCCACAAAACAGAATTTCTGTGTTTTAAATTAAGACTGCCAATATTCCTGACATGTTTGATAAATCACTTAAATGTGTTTTTATGGACAACAGCACAACACTAGAATGTGGAGTTTTGCTTCATTCAAATGTCTACAGTCATGTCTAGTTTAGCTAAATTCTTTATAAAATGCATGACTGGTGATAGTATGAGTGTGGTTGTGACATATTAAATAATCAAATACAACTTATGCTACATGTGTGAGAATACACTAAATCATGTGATGTGTGCAGTGTGCTGCAGCTGGATGCCTTAAAAATGACAGGGAACATTCAGAAACAGGTTCAACCAACTATTCATTTTGGATCTGTTTTTATCAGCTCAAACTCTAAAGCAGAAATTTCTCCACAGCTACAGGTTTATTCAACCGCCTTCCATCAACAAGCTACGTGCAAGACGCGTCAGATAACAGATGTCTTCACACAGTGGTGACATTCAGTCTAATATAAACAAATAAGATACTGAAAAGCACTGGACACCAAAGTGAGCTGGGTGTGTACCACAGCATCATGAAAAAGGTTTACTCAGGAGGATTTAAAACCAGTGTCTGAGTCTACAAAGACCTGTTAACGCTCACATCATAACCTCACCATTTTAGCTTCACATTGTTTTTTAAATTGTTCTGTTGGTTTAGACGATGCATCTTAGGACAAAGACAGTCCAGAGACGGTCTCACTCAAAGGTTGGCACTTTCCAATTATATGCATGTGTGCTTTACTGAGAAACTTTTGGGATTAAACTTTTTAGATGCAGTTTGAAGCTTTGAATTACTGCTTTTGGCTTATTCAGAAGTGCAATGTGTTTATTGATGTGTTTACTTTGTGAGACTTTGTGTTGGTAAAATGTGCTATATAAATCAAGTTGGATTGGATCGTAAGTGTTTCAATTGTTCAGCGTGTGGTAGGTAAAATGTGGCTGTTATTGTGCCAGGGTTGGTTGTCGTTGTAACTGGTTTTGGCAGAGGATGACTCTCAAACGCTTGGGCCAGAAGCGCCGCTGTGCTAATGCTGTATGCTGCTTGTAGCTTGCATAAAAACAACTGGAATTTCTTTTATGTGCATTATAGATTTTGTTGTTTGATGGAAACCGCTGTGGTTATTAACTGCGAAATTACAATATTGAATGCCTTGATAAATAATACATTCATGATAAATAGACTGCTTATTTATTGTGGCGTGATGAAGTAAAGGCAGTTTTGCAATGTCTTGTGGGAAGTATAATAGCTTCAATATTCATTTTCAGTGTATAGAACAACACTGTATAAAATGTATTTATAAGGGACTACTTGATATACTGCCTGAATATCGCACTTGGTTGTCAAAATTTGATACGGGAACTTTTAATACAAGATCTCAAGTCTGAATACAAGGTCTGAAGTCTAAAAACTGGCCGCACTAGAACTGAAATGGGAAAAAAGCTTTTGTTTATTTTGCTTCCCAAAAATAAAACACATTTCAAGGACATGCAAAACTGGATACATTGGTGCCACTAATGCACTTTAATATCTGGTGATATTTCAAGGACATGCAAAACTGGATACATTGGTGCCACTAATGCACTTTAAAAATCTGGTGATAACATTTATAATCACAACTGCTCCTGTTTTTAATGTTTTAAATGAACCTATTTGTTTTGTTTGTTTTTGTTTGTTTTTTTCTGTATTTTAACTGGGCGAAATAGAGTCTGAATACTCTCATTAGGCTCTCCCTGTATGAATAAAGATAAATGAAAACAAAATATTTAAAGCATAAACAATGTTTTATTATAAGATGTGGTAAAATGGGACTGATACCACTGCTCTGCTATCGCGCACTCACTTCTGTATAGTAAAAACAGAATACATAATAGAGAGGTCATAGCTTTGATGCTGAGACTAAACAGTGTCACAGCAGGTACATTTGTGAGAGGGGAGCGTTCATTAAAGATTCATGGAACTTTTCATTGTGTCCAAACATGTCTTTTTCTCCCTGCCACAACAAAGTACAAACATACAGTTGCTCTACTAAAGCTGCAAATTACCCCTAATCACTGCGAGCTAATTGCACACATGAATACATTTAAAAAGGAGCGTGGGCTTCTGTAACAGCCGTCAGATACAAAACAAGTGTGCTGATTTTGGTCTGTTCTAGCGCTGATACAAATATTCAATTTCCGTACTAAGAAACAGATTTGACACTCAGTACTAGGGTTGTCAAAAGCATTGAAAATCAGATACTAATCCTTAATAAAACTAATATTGAAACTTCGAAACCATCATAAACCATTTGTTTTAAAACAGAAAAGCCAAATTTTGTCCTATTTATGATTTTGTACTGAGCTCTAGTTCAGATACCAGTATGATTATTATCAAGGTATCAATACTTTTGATAACCCTACTATGTAATATCGTACAGTCAATGGTACTTCAAATTATAGTCTTTGTGATTTGTTAATTACATCCATTTAAATAGCAATTTCGATTCGATTACGATTAATCTCGCAGCTCTACTTTATATGAATATTTTGCTGTTATAATGGACAAAATAGCCAATCAGATGAAAGGGCCTATATTCTGCAAAATTGACTTTTTTAACAACTATATTACTTGGGCAATAGTACCTCAGTTAGTTGGTAGTAGTGTTTGCCCACAGATCCGAAGGTTGGCGGTTCGAATCCCTTTCTAAACATAAACATCATTGGTTGAGAGGGCAGATCCACTGACCCACAGGTTGGCAGCTCCCACAGATAAATACTGTCGTTGTGACCTTGGGCGAGACCTTTAACCCATCTCGCCTCCAGTGTCTGCGTACACTGGTGTATGAATATGTGTGTGTGAATGGGTGAGTGGTTCCTTAATGTCAAATAGTTCATAATCTGACTATGGCACACAGATGTTTGACGAATCTGAAACTCGATTATCATATTAACTGTATATGAATCCCACACACCACTCATGCATTGCTGATGTGGTATAATTTGCTATAAACATTTTGATCTACTTGAGGAATTTGAGGTTAATTGACAGGCGCTGATGAAAATAGTTATCTAATTAGAATGAAGCTGTATGATTCTTCACAGCAAGTATTAATCTACTCTAATTGAAACAGCTTCAAATAAAGAACATAACAAGCTCTTTAATTACAGCTTCGTTTGGATTCAAAAGCAATTCATTAGTGACTTCTACTTTATGGAAAGGTCTTGTTCCTTTATAATTATGGTAACTGCTGTTAGGTGTAAACAGCGGGAGAACAGAGGGGCTTTAAAGGTTTGATGGACAGCTGGCGTTGGCATGGAAACAGACAGTACACAATCGGAGCTGAGCAGGCGCTTTCTGTTGCCACTGACCTCCGCAAACAGGCCAGACAGACAGCGCCTCAGGACATGGCAGTTTAATTGAAAACAACAACAAAATATAAAGTCTATAGTGCCACCATCCCGGGAGCTGCTTCAAAGCTCTTCTCTGCAGAAAAGACTTGCACTGCATCATGATGGACATTGAGGTTTCAAATGGAGGATGTTTAATAAGGCGAGACACTGCTGGTTTACTCTTTCAACATACAAGCTTTCACCTGGAAACTACAGCGTTGTCCAATTTGCACTTAAAGCACCACCGTGAAACTTTTAGCCAAAAATAGACAACAATAAAAGCATGTTTTTTTTTTTTTTTATTGCACAGAAAAACATGCTTCCTGAGTGGGTTTGCATCTCCACAAACCGGATTCTCATACAGGTAACAGGCCACCTCCAGAAAGTTACACGGTATTGCTTTAAAAACATTATGTTATTTTTTAATTTAATCAAATTGCACCTTCTCAATTCTGATTTTGATTGTGCAGAAGGACTTTAACTCTGAAATTTGAGGTGCAATTTGTTGTTTTTTTTTTTGTTTTTTTATATATAAAATGTCAACAAAAAGAATCAAGAAATGTAAACCTTTTTCAGATTTACATGTCCCAAATATGTGCATATATATTGACAATTTGTTCACACAGAAGTACATCAGTTAGATATGAAAACATTATATGATGGAAAACCCTGTGATACATTTAAACTCAAACTGATATCTCTGAACTTCAAGATGTTTTCCTGTATTTTCGCCTGCAGTTCCTCACCAGTGCAAATACCACCGTGAGGTAGCAGTACCTGAGGGCAGAGTGGACCTCTTCCTCTTCTTGCTGTTCTCTGCTGCGTTCTCTAAAGGAGGACACTCGCTCACCAGGGAACTGTTGAACTGCAGAGGATCTGAGCTGGTCGCAGGGTCAAAGGGCAGAGAGTTGAGTCCTGTACGGGAAACAGAAAGAACATTATCGATGAAGTGAGCGCAGGGGGTAGTTCTGGATTTTATTATGAAAGGCCACAGGGGACACTAAGGCAGCATACCATAGGGGTGGGTCACAACTCTCTATCGATTTTACCCTCCCTATAACATTTATCAGATGATATTTTTGCAGTCCATCAGATGTGGGCAAAAATGTCTTGGTTTGGGTTTAAGTATCGCAATAAAAGCCAATAGATTGTCAAATTAAAAGCAAAATTTCAACATATACCATCTTATTAACCTTATTTGGAAGAGTCCACTGCAAATTTCTGTTCTTTTTTTGTTCTAATCAACTCTTTAAAGGTACACTATGTAACTTTTGTGGTGAAGGGTCAGCCAGTTGCTTGTCTTCATGGAGATGTTATTGCTTTGCCAGGAATATTACATAATGTAGTATCAAACTTATTCATCTTGCAATAGGTGTTTTATTGCTCAAAAAACACCTTGAAAAACACGCATTGTTACTTTGAGTGGGGTTCCCTCTCCACAGATCTGTCCTGTCCTGTGACTTGGCCTGGTGGCGTCTCCCTGGAGAAAGTTTAATGACATTCTGCTCCAGGTTAAGCATCAAAATCTTCATGGCGACACGTAGGTAGCGAGCTTTCCACACGAAAAGCTACATAGTGCCCCCCCTAGAAGCAGTTACAACTATTTTAGGTATATCACCCATCACTATCATACACAAACAACGCTAGGGAAGTTTTCACCAAGTTGTAATTGATATTTTTCATCAGCACCCATGGGATTATTAATATGCCTGAGCATTTTGAGAATTGATAAACCAGACAAAGCTAAGGGCAGTAAGGCAAATTCATAAGAGAAAGTGGGAAAAACAAAGGACTTCATAAGCTTCGTCAATAATGAAAAGTATAGGATAGGTTAAAAAGCACAGTGCTATATTGATATTAATACTCCCAGCTGTTGTCTGCAGACCAGTTGTAATATATTTAGAGAAACATTGATTTAAGTGGGATTTCCCAACTGACAGAGAAACGAGAAAGCGCCCACTGTATTGTCAAGAACTGATGATCAGATTTAGTCAGGGAAAAAGAGGTCGAGTGAGCGAAGATGTCCACAGAATTTGCAGGATTCAAACACAAATTTTGATATTAAACTCTCTATGCTCTGACCAATATAAGTCAGTGTTCTGTATGTATCTGTATGCGTTTCTTAGAGTTCTTAATGTATGAATTGTTCGATCTTATGTCGCAAATGTATTTTATAATTGATTAATTAAGCCGCAAATTACAAGAAAAGTGACTGAGTAAAAATATGGTAAATGGTAAAACAGTCACATTTTTACATAGCGCTTTTCCACCTTCAAGGCACTCAAAGCACTTTACATCAAGGAACCACTCACCCATTCACAGACACTTGGGGCGAGGGGGGTTAAGCGTCTTGCCCAAGGACACAACGACAGCATTCATCTGTGAGAGCTAGAATCGCACCACCAACCTATGAGTCAGCAGATCTGACTGCTCAACCAATGATGTTTATGTCAAGAGCGGGATTTGAACCGCCAACCTTCAGATCAGTGGACAAACACTCTACCAACTGCGCTACTGTTGCCCAAAATAGCCCAGTGTGCACAATTTTATTTAGAGATAAAATCAGGACAGTGAATTAATGTCAATTGATTCAAAGTTTTAATTTTTTGCAAAGAACTGAGTTTGGGCTTTACCTGTGTAAAACTTGCCCATCCTCTATGTTAGATTCTTTCTCAACCTCCCATTAACTTTAGATGAAAAGCACCAGATGGTTAAGTGCCGTATCAGAAAGTAAATCAGCATATTAGGTCAATTACTATAATTAGATGTGACGGGATAATTCAAGTGTTCATTTACCTCAACTGTAAAATATAAGAGCTTTAATTATTATTTTAAAGGGCCCATATTACACTGCTTTCTGATCTATGTTATAGTGTTTCCTCATCACTGCATATTTAGGCTAAGTTCTTCTCTCAAACAGAAAACACCTTGTTCCACCTTGTGATGTCATGTGGCCATGTGTTTTTAAACTCCATACACCTTCACTACAATCATTTGGATGATTTCAGCCCTGAAATTGTCAATCTCTACTGAACAGAAGGTAAAATGTAGCTGTTAACTTGAAAACTGCTGCTTCATGACATCACAAGGTGGAACAGAGCATTTTGAGCTTTGGAGATGTACACAGACTAACAATAAAGGATTACTCAAACATGCGTGATTGAAACAAAACACAACTCCAGGTATATTTTTGAGGAGGTAACAACATTATAACATGACTTAAAGCTCACAAGAGTCAATTTGTGTAATATAAGACTTTTAATGAAATAAGGGCTTTCCATGATTGACTTGAAGTGTCTACAGCTTTAAGAACAAACTCTTTGTGTGTGATATAACTCCTCGCAGCTCATACAGCAGAGGTGATGTATGAAGAGTGTGACACTGTTAAAGAGGTGGAGCAGAAAAGAACGCATATCCTGTAGTGCCTTCATTTTTAAACTGTCTAATTTCAGTTAATGGATTCACACAAGCATAATTTACCATTCCAATGTGTGATGTGTCTGAAGTGTTAGAAAGCAACATATTCAGCACCAACTAAGAACCTGAAAATAATCAGACCCAGACAATATATTTTTTTTTCGAAATGGTATAATTTGGTCATGTTTTAGTGTTAGTTTAAGTAAACGTTGCTACAAAAAAAACCCCAGAAACCCTGCTGTACACCACTGTGTCCTTTGACTCTGATCAGGAGACGCTGGTCAAATCATAGCTGAGTTGTAACAGTAGCTCAACTGGCATTTGTCCACTGATCTAAAGGTTGGCAGTTCGAATCCCGCTCTCAATTTAAACATCACTGGTAGAGCAGTCAGATCCACTGACTTACAGGTTGGCAACTCCTACAAATGAATGTTGTCATTGTGTCCTTGGGCAAGACACTTAACCCACCTTGCCCCCAGTGTCTGCGTACACTGGTTTGTGAATGGGTGAGTGGTTCCTGTATGTAAAGCGCTTTAAGCTAAATGAAGCTAGGAAGCAATTAGCCGTCATATACTAAAGATCATAGCCCTGGGCTGATCAGGACTGAGTGCAGTTTGTAGATGCCACAGACTGCAAATTGTTGATGAAATTGTACAGGAGAATAGGTCTGTATACAGCCTGTTTAATTTAGTCTAGTTTGCATGATACCTGCCACCACTGGGTTGATGCTTTTGGTATAGTATTGGTCTGTCTTCATGCCCATTACTTGTCCAACACGAGTTTCCTCATTAGGAGACGATAAAAAGGCTAATCTAATCTAATCTAATTCAATCTATTGCAAACTTCTTTTAGTCAACCCAAAACTTGCACAATAGGTAAAATCCTCCAGCTAAGGTACAAAGACAAGATCTGGCAACCCAAAGGCATCATATACCAAATGTATAATGACTATATCGATTTCTTGTTCCATATTTGAAAGCTCGATCAACATATTTTGGGGCTCAATATTTATCATGTGTATAGTTTCTTTGCAATAATGGGGAGATGTTTGTTATTTTTGTTGTAATACGCTAAGATTTGAGCTGCAGAGGGTTGAAAATTTAACTTCTATGGCAAAGCTTCATTCCGCCATTTATTTGTTGCTGTCTTTTAATGATGCTGTCTATTTAAACGTTTGTCCACTGGGATTATCCTGCTTTAAGGTTATTGTGTCACAGGCATAAAGTAGTTTCAATATTATTGTTTATCACAGTATTTCTCTGTAGCAATATATCGCGGTTCAAAAGGTGTTATCGTGACAGACCTAACTAAATGTACAGGGTGTCCATATAGTTTCTTTACAATAAAAAAAACAATTACAAAGGCAATTGATAAGATATCTTAATCAGACTTGTTCTATTGTACTCAGTGGTTTCCAAAGTTCTTTTCCCTCATTTAATACACCTCTATATGGGCACCATTAGTCGCATGAAGCACAGTACGGTACTGGATTTGCTATGTTCGCTGTAGCAGAGCCTCATCAATAATTGCATTCGCATCTGTTATCTTTTGCTTTAGTTCAGTAATGTCCCTTATCTTTGTTCAATACACGATACACTTTTACAAAGCCCCACAGAACCCATGACACACATTGTGCCTTCTCTTGAGGAGTAGCCATTTCTTAGGGGTTCATTCAAAAGGCTGCCTCTTTAATCAACAGGATGAAGTACAATAGAACAAATCTAATTAATATATCTTATCAATTGCCTTTGTAATTAAATTTTAAAATTGTAAAGAGACTTCATGGACACCCTGTACTTCTAGAGAGTATGTGGCTGTATTTGTCACTGCCCAAACCATGAATTTGCTTTAAAACTACACTATAAATACACCGATTTTAATCCAGTTATAACAACATTTTCAAGGCTTCAGCTCTGAGCCCAGTGCGAACCAGCTGACACTTCCTCCATCCAATCAAATGAGCTTCAGTCACCTGCTGCGTGCTGATAAAACAAAGTCATGAGACTAAGTCTGTTTTCACACTAAATGAGATATTGTTCTGTTCAGAGAGGAACCCGAGCCCAGCCGCATTAGGAGGTCTATGAGGGTGAATGACGCCAATGACTGACTGGGTTAAGCAGGGGATTCTGAGGCAGGCTAAGAAGCTATGGCACTCTCATACAGATATCAGCCAAACTATTCATATTTATAGACAGACTAAAGCAGGCACCAAAGTTTAAATGAGGACTAAAATGGATTGCAGTTGTCATAGTTTCTGTTGCCTGCTTTGCTAAATACTGGGGCAATGCCAGTGTATGAAGACAATTATTATATCAGCCAGTACTGATATTAGCACTGATATACTGTCCATCCTTACTGTCTGTAATTACAAACTGATCCAGTCTATATTTTCTGCAATTATGACAAAAAGGTCTGCTAAAATGAATACTGATGCATCACAGTTGCTGTGGAAACGGATCAAGGACATTTTGAAGCACCCTGGAGAAAAAAATAAGTTGTGTTTTATCACACAAGGGCACTGAGTTTATTCAGAACACTTTCACAAAACACTTCAAATTCAGCCACTGAGGTGATTTAATCCCTAAAGCAAAACACTACTTTTGTAATATGAGACAAGTACAAGAGCGAAATACAAGTGTTGATTATTTTTCATTTTACTTTTTTTTCAGCCACTGAGGTGATTTAATCCCTAAAGCAAAACACGCTTTTTGTAATATGAGACAAGTACAAGAGCGAAATACAAGTGTTGATTATTTTTCATTTTACTTTTTTTTAAGACGGGGTATTATGCAAAAATCTATTTTTTTAAGCTTTCTTCCATGTTATAACATTGTTCCATCACAAAAAACATGCCTGAAGTGGTTTTATGTCATCCATTCAGGCTTGAGAAATAGCAATGTCTCCCGGGCCCTATTCAGACCCTCCTTACAGTTAGTGGTAAGAGCCTATCCACAAGCCTAATACATCACCCATGCTCTCACTGTGTTTTTCCATAAATATACAAAAACATGATACAAAACAACTTCACAAACCTGATGCAATGTGCAGTAGTTTCATTAACGGGATGCACACTGATTGTAATGTGATAGTGCTCTGAAGGGGGAGTGTGGAGAGCAAAGGGAGAGGGGACTCAGAGCGTCAAAAACAAAACTGAAAAATATTAAACATGTTAATACGTTGCTTTGGGCAAATATGGCATTTTCAAAACAATAAAAGGTAACACGGTGATCTGAATATGTCATGTGTTAGCAGTTAATACCCCGTAGAAGGTCGAAATATGGCGACTGAAAGCTTCTAGATAGAGAATATTTACGATTAACGTGTATTATGAAATTGTTGACATCTTTTGGCATGTGTTTTAGTCTGTATTTAGTCTGTATGTTTAGACTTTACAACTACAATGATCAAAATACACTTATGATCATTTTTATAGTCGACTAGTTCCGATTAGTCGTCGCAGCCCGGTCTAAGTTTCAACATGTTTGCACAGTGTAATCAGAAAATAGATCACATTTTCTTAACTTTTATTGAGTATTTTCTGAGAGTGAGAAATGTCACTGACTCAAATCAGTTAATATCACGAGTATGCAGGAAACTTCAGTTCTTGCAGCGAGAGGTTTGGGAAAGGTTAATCTATTCCCAAAAATACAATGACATTTATACAAAGTAGTTTACTGGAGTGTAAAGCAACACATGCAAATAAACTAGTAATTATTGTCTGTTTAGAAGACACATCTCCCCACAGCAGCTCTATGCCAAAGAGAAATCTGCAGAAGAACTAATGGCTTGATTATTGATGCAAGGAGAAGAGAGGCATCCCTTCTCAGATACCTGGCCTTCTGGTAAATTTATACCTGTTTTATTACACTCAATAAGGATGTGGTTTGTATTCTAATCCCTCTGCACTCCAAAGGTTAATGAGACAACAGCAGCTGATAAGGTCATGTCCACTCTCATGCTCACGGTCCAATGGGAGCAGTGCACTGGACTAATATGTCAGAAAGGAACTGTGTGGAAAGCCTCCTGGACAAAATCAGTAACTATTTGTTTCGAAGTCAATAGAAAACGATAGAATCTGTCACTCTGATAGCAGTATGGCCAATGAACAGTAAACAGGTCTATAGCATGCAGTAGTATCAAACTACTTTGTACAGAGCGTTCTTGGTATTTTCTATAGTACTACTGACATATTTGAATACCAAAGCATACCAACTTTATTTGTAAAGTGCTGCAGGGCTTAGTAAACCATGAGAATGACAATAAAACCACCACCAGATGGCACTAGACCTGCATCTGTTGGGGCATTGAAACAGAAACAGGCTTAAAGTGATGTCTGCTGGTAGTAACTTACTAAGCTAAAGCAGTGAGGTAATTTGTGCAGTTGAATGATCAGAACATGCAAGATTTATGAACACTATAAATATATTAACATGTTTTATGGATTAGAACAGTGTGACATAAAGGGATGTGTTGACCTCTAAATGCAGGATTTCTGAGAAGTGTAAATGAAGTAAAAATACAACTCCAGGTATATTCTTGATGAGGAAAGAATGGTCATGGTCATGGTCACATTTTTATATAGTGCTTTTCCACCTTCAAGGCGCTTTACAACAAGGAACCATTCACACAAACATTCATACACCAATGTACGCAGACACTGGGGCGAGGTGGGTTAAGTATCTTGCCCAAGGACACAACTACTGCTTTCATCTGTGGGAGCTGGAATTGCACCGCCAACCTGTGGGTGAGTGGATCTGACCTCTCTACCAATGATGTTTATGTCGAGAAAGGGGTTCAAACTGCCAACCTTCGGATCAGTGGACAAACACTACCAACCAACTGAGCCACTGTCGCCCAAGTAGTATGGTAATAGTTAAAAATGTTGTAGAATATAGTCCCCTTCATCGGGTTGGCTATTTTGTCATTATAACACCAAAATATGAATATAAAATAGGGCTGCAAGATTAATCGCAATCAAATCAGACTTAGATTAGCAAATCACAAAGACTGCAGTTTTTGAAGTACCGTAATATCCTTCACAAACAATAAACCATCCTGTCTTATTCTGTATAAATGTGCTAACACTGTAGTTTAGACCTGTATAAACATGTTTTGAAGTGTGATTCTTGTATTAGTTTGTCAGTTCATATTTCAGTCTTTTCGTCAATTCTTCTGGACGTGTTTGAAATATGAACCTGGAACAGAATCCTATTATTAAAACATAAATCAGAAATATAATCCCATCTCAATGCTTGTCAGGAAAAAACACAGTCAGATATTTTTCCTAAATTGTGCAGTCCTATTGTTGCAAAAAATCTACGACATCTTTTGCCATCTTTTAAATAGTCTCCACAGCTATTCCATTTGGAAAATAATTGCGAGGATGAAGAGTGCAAGACATAAAATGGACATTTCCAACTATCTGGCCACAGTTTTGAAAGTCAATCTGTGTTTCATCACAGTGGGCTCTAGTGGCTGAAGTGTGTCATGAAAAATGTGGGACGCGTCCAACCAAGTGGCACAGAATGGAGAGAACGGCCTGGCTCTAATATGACCCGTCCTTCTAATTAAAATGGGATCGCACGGCCGAGAACGCCTCAAATATTTCAGTCATTTGGAGCTGTCGTTCTGCTCATAAAACCGCACTTCGTTTCACTACTCTCTCGCACTTGCTGTCTCGTCTTCTTAGATATATGCCTTATTGGGTCTATTCCAGGGATTACAGTTGGTCTACACGGATTTGCTCTTTTCCAAATTGGCACGATAGTTTCCACTTTTGAGACACAATGCTATGCCCCAAACAGCCACATATCTGTCTAGACTAACGCAGAGGAGACCACAAACGCCTGTACAGACCAGTACTCATATTGACATAGGCCCACAACAGAACTACGGTATATGCAAGGCCCCAAAATTACACTTAAGCAGATGGCACACGTGGGGTACAGATGGACACGTTTTGAGACTAACGCAGTCAATTGAGAAATATTGTTGTTATAGCCTTTTCAGATGCAATTATTCACTGCCTTACATCACTGTGCAGAATCCCTACAAAGACCACTCTTTATTTTAACAGCGTAATAATTCTGCCAGTGTGTAATGATGGATAACAAAACATTGTAAGACTCTGGATAGAAGCTGAACGTTCTGGGAAAAATATCTATAACTAGGATTATGACAAAGTGTATTTCAGAACATGTTTGTACAAATTTAACTACAGGATTAGCAGTTTAGGATATTTTGTTGTTTGTGGAGAAAGTTATGGCACTTGAAGTATATTTTATAATTTGTTTCAAGCTGGGGTGTTTTTCTCTCACTGTTGTGTTGTTTTGGTATGAGTTTCTTTCCAAATGCATGCTTCTCAAGAGTGTCAATACAGGAGAGAGATGCGACAGATGGATCTTTAAATAATGTGTCTTTGTCTCATTGTGTCACTCTCTCATTGAAGCCGGCACTATAGTTCCAGGAAGCTGCAGACTTGACTGAGAAGTAATGCCAATCAGGATGTGTTTATGCTAGACCTGTCACAATAACACATTTTGAAGCAAGATATATTGCTACAGAGAAATATTGAGATAAATGATAATATCAAAACTACTTTATGCCTCTAATTAAAATTTAAATAATGCAAGATAATCCCAGTAAACCATTTTTAAATAGACTGTTTCATTAAAAGACATGAGCTGCAACAAATAAACAGCAGAATGTACCAATGGAACGGCCTGGATGAAACATTAAAAGGCTCCAAAACAATTTACACATTTAAAAAAAAACTATAAGTCCAGTATTATAGGAACATATACAGAACTCGAGTAAATCATTAGCTTAATTTATAAAGCATAAACATTAAAAATACTTATGAAGTGTCTGTGTATTTAGACCTAGATGTACTACATGCATATTGTCATGTGATCGGTGTGTGTCTGTGTGAATATCGACGTGCTTACGTGTATGTGTGTATAAATAGGTCTTCTTAGCCACATTCATGATAGATGAGGTTTTTTTTTTTCTATAAATAGATTTTCTGCCATCTTTTGTTCTATATGTTAAGACGGTTAGGCAAAATAAGTGCTAAACTTCAGCCTAAAACCCTTCGGTCTGTAGAATAAATGAAGTGTTATGTGTTATTTTTGTGTTATTTTTTGTGATATTCGTGAACATGATTAATGACTATGCAAACTGACCGAAGAAAATTAACTAACTAAATAATGAGCCATAAATGGGGACTGATTCACCCCTCCATGGTTCAGATCTTATCGTATTACCACAGAAATACCCAAAATCTATCCACTTTTACAAACAAAAAGTACTCATGATAGATATTGAAGCCCAAAAAATATCCAAAATATTCCAGCTTTATACCAAATGATAAGTCGATTAGTAATTATCATGACAATCCTGCTTCACTGCTGTATGTCAACATGTAAACTAGACCTATGACCTCTGAGAACAATGTGGAAACTCAGTCATGACTCATGTGCAGTATTTATTTCTAGTTAGACTGTGTGGTTGCCTGGCAAATCCAGAGTGATATCTTTCTATCATTTTCATACAGACGGAGACATCAGTCTGGTCCCTGCTCCCCCCGTCGCATCTCGAGCCAGAACCCAACATGATCGTGCAGTCAGATTAGTCTGTCAGTGACGCATGTGAAACGAAGGAACTCATTGGTCAGGCATCACTTTAAATAAATTGTGAGTTTACTGCTTCGCTCATATTTTTTGGGGGGGTATTTATCGTGTGTGCATTTTGTTTGCACTGCTGGGGAATTAAAAAATTATTTTTTTTGGCTATACGATAAATTTAAGTGGTAAATGGTCACATTTTTATTTAACGCTTTTCCACCGTCAAGGATCTCAAAGCGCTTTACATCAAGGAATCAGTTGCCCATTCACACACACATTCATACACCAGTGTACGCAGAGACTGGTGGCTCAAAGCACTTTACATCAAGGAACCACTCACCCATTCATACACCAGTGTACACAGACACTGGGGGTGAGGTGGGTTAAGTTTCATGCCCAAGGACACAACAACAGCATTCATCTTTGGGAGCTGGAATCGCATCGCCAACCTGTGAGTCAGTGGATCTGACCACTCTACAAATGATTATGTTTATGTCAAGAGCGGGATTGGAACCACCAACCCTCAGACCAATGAACAAACACTAAGCTACTATCGCCCAAAAGGTTGAATTAATAACTTCTATGACTCATTCCAGATGCAAACTAAGTAATGAAGTGTTTCATTCTGCTGTTTATTTATTGCAGCTCATAATTTTTTAACAATATTGTAGATTTACAATAGATTTGTGGTTTAAATCTGCTCTTGGTTTTTGTGTCAGTGGCATAAATGAGTTTCAATATTACCATTTATCGTCTATATTTACTTCATCAATATATCACACTTCAAAATTTGTTATTGTGACAGGCCTAGAAATCCGAGAGTTTTTTCAGTCCCCTGTGATATTTTTTTGTCTTTTTTATTCCTCGTAAACAGCCATATTTGTTTTGATACGGCCGGATCATGTGAGTCCTTGATTGGTTAATCCACCTGTCAGTCACGCCCATCTGAACTCGTGACCAGACTCACATCTTCATTAAGTATAGCAGAAGTGTGCACCCAGTGTACGCAGACACTGAGGGCAAGATGGGTTAAGTGTCTTGCCCAAGGGCACAACGACACAACGACTCAACCAATGATGTTTATGTCGAGAGCGGGATTTGAACCGGTGACCTTCGCATCACTCTACCAACTGAGCCCACTGTCGCCCATTGTGGCTCCCAGGCAAACTGTGTGGTAGTGTTTTTGACAGCTCACTCCCTTCATTGACATTCTTTTGCTAATAAAATAAGTATAAATCTGCAGCACTTGCTCGATGTGTGATTATAAGGCGGAAACTGCTAATTATACTGTTAAATATTATAACTGATGCCAGCTTCTCTCCCCAAACACCTTGCTAAAAACTTTCTAAACATTAACACTTTTTTCCATTGTATTTTCCCATGCCTGGGTAATCCAAACCGCCAGAGACTCTGTAAAAGGCAGATTAAAGAAGTTAAAAACTGCACATGTCTACAAATCCCCAGCACTGCAGATCAATGGGGAATCCACCAGTGAGACTGACAGAACCAGAGATGTGTCAGTATCCACACTTTTCTGTCTCATCAGCAGATGTACCGAAACAGATGCGGACTTGGCTCTTAAATATCGAACATTTTGAGATGAAAGTGACAACGCGATGTTCTAAAACTAAACACTTAAATCAAACTATACTACCACTACTCATTGGTATTCCTGTAAGACCTAATTTCTTTTAGCCCTTGTGAATCCCTCTAAATGTCCAATCAATTTGATGCTACACTGCGGCTAACAGGGCCCTGTGAGACCATTTCCAAATGAGATAAATCAAACGGCCGAGCTCGTAAATCACACCAGCACAGACACATTTGTTCTGTTGCCTGATAATCTCTTTTGCCACAAGCCCTACAGGTCCAGGAGCCCTCAAGAGCCACTTACACATTCAGGTGACAGTCTTTCTTATAAATATTGTCTTGTTCTTTCTATGTTGGGCTGAAAGAAGTAAACAGAGTAATCACAACTAATTAATTACTGAAATAATGGTCAGCTAATTCAGTAATCGGATAGTTGTTCAACAGACGTCAAAACGTGCTAAGTGCTGAGAGCAGTGGTGGAACGTAACGAAGTAAAAGTAGTAAGTACTGTACTTAAGTAAAGTACACATTCCTATCTTTTTTAACTTAAGTAAATTTTAAAGTGGACTTTTTACTTTTACTTCACTACATCTGAGAGCAGGTATCTGTACTTTCTACTTCACTACATTTTTGAAAAGGACTGAAAAGTGAAAGTATTTTTTATTATTGTTTGAATCCTGCAGAAAAGGCACAAGGTTTATTTTTAACACACAAACAAAAATATACCAACAAATAAACAAATAAACAACTAGAATAAAAAGATTGATTCAGTTGTTTCTGCTGAACAAAATTCAGCACAATTCTTGATCAAAATCACTACATTTGAAGCTTTATTAGATCTCAGAATCTGTGCGAAATACTTTTACTTTTTACTCTTTAAGTACATTTTTAAATAGGTACTTTAGTACTTTTACTTAAGTAAAAGTACAGATACCAGAGCAAAAAATCTACTTAAGTAATAAAACTGAGTACTTCTTCCACCACTGGCTGAGAGAAAAGGTTTTATGGCTCAGACAGACATCATATTTACATGGGATATTTAGATCACCACGTTACCTTTTGTTGTTTTGAAAAAGCTATATTCGTCAAAGACAATGTATTAATATGTTTTAATCAGTTTTGTTGTTGAAGCTCTGAGTCTTCCCTCTCTTTGCTCTCTGTGCTAAGTCACTCCCCCTTCAGAGCGCTATCACGTGTCACAATCGGTGTTTTCATTCAACTAATGAAACTACTGCACATTGCATCAGGTTTGTGAAGTTGTACTGTATTGTTTCGTACAGTGCTTTTGTATATTTATGGGATGTTACTGCTGACCGTAAGGAGGGTTCCAATAGTGCCTGGAGAGATAGCAAAATTACTCAAACATGTATGGATGACATATAAAACCTCTTGTTATATTATAATATGGTAGAAAGATCCAAAATTTGCAAAACACCCCCTCCTTAATGACAAACCAACATTGTCTGTAAATAACTTCCATTAGAATATCCTCAAGCGGCATCTCTCGAGCTTCATCTCAGTCAAATTTAGTAAAAATGTCATTCACGGGCCTTTCAGAATCTAAATACATGAATAGATAAAACTACACAAAATGTTTAGCCGAATAAACCACTAGACGGGTAAGGAAACAGCTAAAGGCAAAATGTAAAAAGCAAAACAAAAAATCAAACCAGAAACGACAGGAATACTGTGTGACTAATGCTCTGTCATCCTCCGAGGCGCTTTGAGGGAAGTGCCATGTCATTAAAGGTGAGCAGCTGACTCCATGTGGCAGAGCTAAACCTGCCTCCCACTTTGTTTTCACCGGCTCAACCCTTTACTAAATGAATCTGTGCTTAGGGACACATTTCTCCTTTAACTGGCTCTGAAGAAGTGGCTCGCTGTGGCCACTTGTACTTTAGCTAATGAGGAGGTGGTCAGGAGGCCTCAGTGACCGCTCCGGCTTTGAAAACTTTTGTTAGGATTAGTGTTGTCACAATACTAAAAGGCTTAATACTTGATACCAATTTTGATAACACAATTAGACGAAAACACTTTTGACAAACATCAAATTTACGATTACGGGTCGATTTGCGATAGATATCAGGATTTGGTTCAAAGTTCACCTTTTAAAGATGTCCAGAAGCACAAACATTTGAGAGACTGAAAGACTGAAATCTGAAATGCTAAACTAAAACAAGAATCCTTTGCATTTCAGAACACGTATATTGAAACTTAAGGGTGTTTTTTTTTACATAATAAGAGACTTTGTTTGCAGAAGAAATTGCTACTTAAATAATTGCTGTCTTTGCGATTTGCTAAGTGCGACCATTCAAACAGCAATTTTGGTCGGGTTGTGATTAATCTCGCAGCCGTAACGACAATGATTCTGATATATACATTCTAAGACAATCCGGGAAAGGTCAGATTTTGTCCTGTTTATGTGTTTTCTTTTAGTATCAATATTTGTTAAAAGTTTTGACAACCCTCATCTGAATACAGCTCACGGGGAGACTTCTAGTTGGGTCAAAGTTCTCTGTTTTCCCCTTTCAGTTCAGTTGCAATGTGCAGAAAGTCAGTCATCAGAGGCCCCGGCAGATGTTTTAAAAGCAGGTAGGAGTCAACAGGAAAAAGCTCTTCACCAGTCGGCGTAAAGTGCTATCGCAGGTGTACAGCTGTCATTGTCGCATATGCTTTTGCAGTGTGCTCGTTGAATAATTTGTACCCTGCTGTCTGGGGCTACATGCTCTGTATTCCTCATGCAACACTGCACCGGGGTTGAACCTCACGGTGATGTACACTTGTCTTTCACAGAGCGCTCCTTTCACTTGTGTAGTGCTGACAACTCCACGCTCAGACAGACAACCTTGTTTTGGGCTAAATATACAAGTATTTAGCTTAAGGTTTCGCGAACTGGGATCTAGGAGTAGTTCTTTGTGGCCAAACCTCCTTGTTAAAGCCTGTTCTCGTCAGATCTAAGAAGCTAAGCGAGGCCGGGCATGGTTAGTACTTGGATGGGAGACCGCTGGGACTACCAGGTGTCGCAAGTGTCCTTAGGCAAGACACTTCACCCTCATTGTCAGTATGAATGGGTGTGGTGTATTGGTGGTGGTCAGATGGACTGATGGCACAGCCTCGCTTCTGTCAGTCCGCCCCAGGGCCTCCACCGAGTATGGAGTGAATGAATAATGCGACAGTAACTCAGTTGGTAGAGTGTTTGTCCACCGATCCAAAGGTTTGTGGTTCAAATACCACTCCTGACATAAACATCATTGGTTGAGGGGTCAGATCCACTGAACTACAGGTTGCCGGTGTGTTTCCAGCTCTCACAGATAAATACTGTTGTTGTGTTCTCGCCCCCAGTGTCCAGTGAGTGAGTGTGGGTGAGTGTTTCCTTCATGTAAAGCGCTTTGAGTGCCCTGAAGGTGGAAAAGCGCTATATAAAAATGTGACCATTTACCATTGATGCACGAAATTGTAAAGCGACTTTGAGTGTCTGGAAAAAGAGCTAAGACTACTGCATTATAGTATCACCAATAAATATGGTAAACATTGCCCTAGGAAAACTCTTGAACAATATGAACATATCTTGGCCTGAAAATACAAAAATAACAATAAGAAAATGCTCATTTTGTAGTAGTAGTTAGCGATGATTACTTTTTTCAGGTACTGATACTGGTACTTAAACAATACAATACAATACAATGTTTTTTTATACTGATACTTAAGTGATACATTTTTGAAACCCAGCCATTATACACCTACAAAATAGAATGATAATATTCTGGAATTCCATTAAAGGGGGTGTACCCAATTTGTCTTGCCCCATTACAGATATATTGTGAAAGCAGCTCTTAGGGCCAAAATGAGTCAGCTGTAAACTGGCTCCATCTAATTAGGAGAAATGACTTCGGACCACTGCAAACTGTTTAAAATGAACTAGTTCTGCTTTTCAGTTTTTAAGACGGTAAAAATAAGTTACAGAGCCTTGAAATATAAAATCTTTGAAAACGGCAGCTGGTGTGTGGACCCACAAGCCATAAAAATATCAGCAGTCTAACTTACCTTCTTTGTAGTACAGTGGTGGTATCGTTAGCACTAGTTACAGAAAAGTTGGGAGTAATATATAACCTTGCATAATCTCGTAAATACAACATCTAATCACAACTTAAGCTCCAATTAGACTTGTGATTCTCAGATGTCAGGTCTATGTATCTTCGCCACCACAGTAAAAACAACAACCAAGCCCAATTTCGAAACCGGGAAACAAGATTAAATTGAGTTAACAAGATAAATCCCATTCATTAAAAGCAGACAGCGGCTCTTCCATCACTCCACCAACAATTCAATTCCACCTTAAAAGATCTGGTCTTATTGGGGGATTACAGCCAAAAAGCCATCGTGAACCAACTTTCCTAAGAGCCCTCCCCTGTTTAATTACCCATACGGCCGAACAGATGAAGAGCCGTAGATCATGAACGAGGCAGCACTGGAGGAGAAGTCTGGCACCAGCCAAATCTGTCTTTGCTTGTTACTAAAGATGTGTGTTCCACTTGGGTGACAATTTAAAAAACACATTTCTTTAAGTGAAAGAAAATGGATGGATGTATTTCTTTGCACTGAATAAAAGTAAAAAAAAAAAAAAAAAAAAATGAAACTAAATAACTTAAACTGTATGACATGTACACTGGTTTATTGGGCTGTGTGATATGATTGATCTCGATTTTTTATTTGATTTTATCTTTCATAATAAAAAATGACTTGACTTTCAATATCTTTTCCTTGAACGTACATAATACAAACTTTTAAATAGTGCCAATTAACGCAAAAGACTGACAACTTTCTTCCTCCAAAGTCTCTGCTCCAGATGTTTTCAATGACAGGACTGGCTGTGACCTCATGATTAAAAAGTGAAATATTATATTATCGACAGTTAGCGATTACTAAAGCCGTATTAAAATTTGATTAATTGCACAATTGTACTTTCACCACAATGTGCTCTGTGTGAGTCTTTCAGTGAGCGTCTGTCACATAGAGCATGGTCGTATTGAGAAACTAACAGCCCACCAGTCTAAAATATGGCCCTTTAAACCCAGTGGCACTGTAAACCTGGAGCCAGGGCAGATTTGTGAATCCAATTACCTCCTGTCTGTAATAGATGTGCTCAGAGACATGAGGTTAAGTTTGCTGTTGTCAGCATATGTCCTTATGACCCCAACTTCCATCAGAACTGCCATTCAGCATGCGGCACACACACACACACACACACACACACACACACACACACACACATGTTAACTGTGTTTTCATTAAACAAGGGCCGACAGCACTGCATGGCAACCACTTTCTATCAACTTTTCAGATGCCATACTTCTTTATGAGTATTATATTACAGAGTGTAACAGTACTCCTACTCAGTGGTGGAAAAAGTACTCAGTTTTGTTACTTAAGTAAAAGTACAGATACCAGAAAAAAATACTCAAGTAAAAGTAAAAGCAAAACATGAAAAAAATCTACTTAAGTGTTTAAGTACCCGTTTAAAATTGTACTTAAAGAGTAAAACGATTATGAGATCTAATAAAGCTTCAAATGTATTGATTTTAAGAAATAATTGTGCTGAATTTTGTTCAACAGAAACAACTGAATGATAGTTTTTTTCTTGCTGTTTTCATTTGTATGTTTTTGTTTGCTCATAGTACGAACGTGTTAAAAATAAACCCCTGAGCCTTTTCTGCAGGTCTAAAACTATAATACTTTACTTTCAGTCCTGTTCAAAAATATAGTGGAGTAGAAAGTACAGATACCTGCCCTCAAATGTAATGAAGTAAAAGTAAAAATTATTCACTTTAAAATTTACTTAAGTATACATTTTCTGTACCTGTATTTTACTTAAATACTTTTCTACTTATACTTTGTTATGTTCCACCACTGCTCTTACTTGAGTAAAAGTTTTACTCTTGGTGCTGTAAGTTTACAAATGACAAACGCTTTGTTGACAATATTTAATTATTTTTTTCTTGCATCACTCCTTCAAATCTCATTTGTTTTTTTCTATTTCTATTTCAAAACTACATTAACTTAAGTAGTGTTTAGTTTTCCAAAGAAATGACTATAGTCAAGTCAAGTGTTATTTGCCATTCAATACTTGAGTATAATTTTGGGTTACCTCAGGTAATGGAACTGACTGTACTCAACACACACTTTGAGACATCAGTCAATATTTTGCTTAGTGCAATTAGCCGGTAATGCTCCACACGAACATGCAGAAAATATACTGAGCTCAAGTTAAAACCAACAATAACAAAACAAACACAAGGCTATATATGGAGAGCCTGGCTCGATAAGATAATACAACAAGATTTGAGCTGTAGAGGGTTGAAAAAGTACCTTCTGTGGCTAATTATTGCTTCATTCTGCTATTTATTTGTTGCACATGTTCAGCTCATGACACATAATGATGCCGCCTTTTAAAAATGGTTTACAAGGATTATCTTGCATTATTGTTATTGTATCAGTAGCATAAAGTAGTTTCAATATGTGTTATCGTGACAGGCCTAAACTTAACTTTTAGTGTTACCTTTGCATAAACTCTTGAACCCTCAGGGAGAAAACTGTACTCAAGCAGCATCCAGAGGTACTCTTACAAACAGGAAATATGAGCACCAGGCAAGGTTCCAAACACAGACTGTCCCTGTACAACTTTAGACAAATGGATAAATAGTTTGACCTTCAAGGACATCCAACATCTAATGGTGAACTTATGCGGCTGCGCTGTGCCGTATCATCCCCCTAAGCTCTCCGCTCATTGACACAGGCAGAAAGCGTAACTGAACTTTGGTACTGAGCAGAGGGAGAGGCGTGTATTTATCCAGGTCTGACTGCAGCCTCAGAACAGTAAACATCAAGTACAGGGCTCCCTTTAACTCCACAGCACCCCTCATCACATTTAGCTCATGGTTTTCCCTTT